>PNEQ01123225.1:10729-71678 GCA_003012365.1 Medauroidea extradentata | reverse complement strand
ACCTAACCCGACCTAACCTAACCCGACCTAACCTAACCCGACCTAACCTAACCCGACCTAACCTAACCCGACCTAACCTAACCCCACCTAACCTAACCCGACCTAACCTAACCCGACCTAACCTAACCCGACCTAATAGAACCTAACCAGACCTAAACCGACCTAATCTAACCCGACCTAACCTAACCTGACCTAAACCGACCTAACCCGACCTAACCTAACTCGACATAACATAACCCGAGCTGACCTAACCCGACCTAACCTTACCCGACCTAACCTAACTCGACATAACCTAACCCGGCCTAACCTAACCCGACCTAACCTAAACTTCATAGCTCTTATTGCTCTTTGTTGCATTAGTGGCACTTTCGTGCACTAAGTTACAATTTGTTGCACTAAGTTGCACTTTTTGCACTAAGTTACACTTTCTGGCACTAAGATGCATTAAGTTACACTTTCCTGCCTTAAGTTGCACTTTCTTGCACTAAGTTGCACTTTCTTGCACTAAGTTGCACTTTCTTGCACTAAGTTGCACTTTCTTGCACTAAGTTGCACTTTTTGCACTATGTTGCACTTTTTGCACTATGTTGCACTTTTTGCACTATGTTGCACTTTTTTTCACTATGTTGCATTTTCCTGCACTATGTTGCAATTTCTTGAACTATGTTGCAATTTCTTGAACTATGTTGCAATTTCTTGAATTATGTTGCAATTTCTTGAACTATGTTGCATTTTCTTGCACTATATTGCACTTCATTGCACTATGTTGCACTTTATTGAATTAAGTTGCACTGTTTTGCACTAAGTTGCAATTGCACTGAGTTCCTTTACCATGCATTAAACTGACTAATAAAACTTAAGTATCCCTAATTTACATAAGCTAGCCTAACCTGACCTAACCTAACCCGACATAATCTAACCCGACCTAACCTAACCCGACATAATCTAACCCGACCTAACCTAACCCGACATAATCTAACCCGACCTAACCTAACCCGATGTAACCTAAACCTAGCTAACCTAACCCGATCTTACCTAACCCGACCTAACCTATTCCGACCTAACCTAACCTAACTCGACCTAACCTAACCCAACTTAACCTAACCTATCCCGACCTTACCTAACCCGACCTTTACTTACCCGACCGAACCTAAACTTTATTGCACTTATTACACTTTGTTGCACTAAGTTGCACTTTCATACACTAAGTTACACTTTGTTGCACTAAGTTGCTCTTAGACTGTTGTAACTCCGAAAATATTACCTGAATTCGTAAAGTGCAAAACGAGAGGCATGCGTTGGTATTTACTTCAAACTATTCAAAAATAAAATATTGGGGCCACCGCTTAAAGTCCCATATTAAAAAGACTACAGCGGAAACCTTGCACGCCAGTTTGGCGCGCTGCGAATAGAGGCGATTTACTTTTCGTCAAGCGTGGGACACTAGCTCCTATCGCTACGCTGTTCCCACGCGTCAAAGGTGGAAATTAGACAACGCGAAGGACTCCTCTTAACGTACAGAAATTTAAATCGAATAAATGTTAATGAGTTGCTAGCTTCAGCAACACTGCTCCCCTGGCAGCATGTTGAAGTGGCTGACACTGTAGATGAGAAAGTGGCAGCCTTAAACAAAATAATATTAAAATTCTATGACAATGTAGCACCTAATGTTACCAAGCGAGTTACTCGTCCGGCAGCCGCCTGGCTAACAGATCTAGTCGCGGCTCTCATAACCAAGCGCGACGAAGCTTATAAGCACTTTTTAAGAGTAAGACGGGCTGGGCTTTCAGAAAGTAACTTTTATTTTAATATATACAAAAATCTTAGAAATATGTGCACGCAGAACATCAGGCAAGCAAAACTTAGTTACTACGAATCATTACAACAGCCGCATACTCCAGTCTCCAAACTTTGGTCAAATCTCCGCAAGCCAGAAGTAGCTATTGTAAAAAACCGCTACACAAATAATATTTCGATACTTTTCTCCCCTGACGAGATGAATGATTATTTTACCACTTTTCCAGCTAGTATTGATACTGCAAGCAAGAACACAGAAATTAAAAACCTTAGTGATCGAAAATGTTATACTATAAATCCTAATTTTTTTCTTTCGGCACTTTGCCGGCAGCGAAGTGTATAAATCATTCAGGCGAATCAAAACTAAAGCTAAAGGCGATGACGATTTTTCTGTCAAACTAAATTGCACCTATCCTACCTGCAGTTCTGTCGTCGCTCACGCACGTAATTAATTTTTTCACTGCAAGCTGGAATTTTTCCAGCGTTCTGGAAGAAAGCGCAAGTGTTACCCATCGCAAAAGTCTTTCATCAAATCACCAAAAAAGACTTCCGACCTATTAGTGTTCTACCATTGTTTTAAAAGGTAACTAAACATATAGTACACCGTCAAATATTTGCGTACATTAATATATTTAACATGTTAGACGAATACCAATCTGGTTTTCGTCCTCTGCATGGCACTAGCACTGCTTTAATCGATATAACTGATAATATACGTCATGCAATGGAGGACCGAAAATTAACGCTTCTGTGCCTAGTAGACTTTAGCAAAGCCTTTGATTCTGTCGACCATGATATCTTGCTTGCAAAGTTGAACTATATTTATAATTTCTCACCTGATGTATGTAAATGGTTCGAATCGTATCTCAATGATCGAAGCCAATGCGTTATATCTAATGGACAACAATCTCAGTGGCATCCAATAAAAGCTGGTGTCCCGCAAGGATCTGTTCTTGGCCCCCTCCTATTCTCTCTGTTTATAAATGTCATTGCTAAAAGCCTATCTTTCTCCAAACATCACCTCTATGCGGATGACTTACAAATTTATACACACTTCAGTAGGAGTGAAATTAAGACCGCAGTTGATCATACGAATAATGATCTTGCAGAAATTCAGAAGTGGTCTGTTCGCAATTGCCTTAATGTAAACCATGCCAAGACCCAGTGCATTCTCATTGCTTCTCCTCCCCTTCTATCTGCTGTTAATCAAACTGATTTTCCTGATGTAGTCTTCAACGGTACTAAAATTTATCTTAAAAATCTGTAAAAAGCTTGGGCGTGATAGTTTGATAAGTGACGAAAACCTGTCGTGGAATGCTCATATTACTAACTTGTGTAGAAAGGTGTATTACTCACTGCATAGTTTAAGGCGTTTCAGAAGACTGATGCCATCCAGATTAAAAGCCACACTATTCCGCAGCCTAATAATACCCATTATTGACTACTGTGACGTGGTTTACAACAATCACAGTGAATGTCAGGCGGCGCAACTTCAAAAACTCCACAATACATGTGTAAGATATATATTTAACTTAAAAGCTCGTGACCGTGTAACCCCCTACCTCAGAAAGCTGTCATGGCTAAGTTAGCGGAAAGACGAAACACCCACGCTCTGTTCTTGTTGCATAAAACATTGAACACTTTAACACCTGGCTACCTATATAAACGTTTCGCCTACCAAAATGATCGACATGCTTTAAACACACGCTCCAAAGCAGATAACAGATTAATAATATCTCTACACAAAACTAAATTTTACTCACAATCCTTCACTACTACTGTATCAAAGTCTTTGTATCTTTAAAAAAGTAATCAATAAATACTATCTTACTCGCACCAGTGAGCTAGATGCGCAGGATTAGTAGTTCGTAAATTTGAATGTAATTGTTTATATGTACGGGTTTCCGTGAGCACATTTACGCGCGTGTGTCTGTGTGTACGTATGAATGTGTTAAAGAGAGTATACTTGTGTATTTTAAAGTATGTTTGTGTGATTGTGATCCCGTCCTTAACCTCCTTATCATCAGCCCCTGATCTTTTTACCATAATGTATCAATTAACCTGTTCAGTTATCACCACCACTATTTCAGACATTTTGTGTATTGTATGTAGGGATAACTTGTGTTGTTTTGTTCTCACTAGTGTTGCGTGTTGGCCGGGCAGCAGGCACATTTCATCATGCTGGGTGGTCAGTCCTGTGAGTAAACCAGTGATGTCATGGGTTTTCGCAGCTATGTCGCCACTCCCGAGAGACGTCACTGGGATTCCCCGATGACACCAATGCGAATACGTGACTATCAACAGTCACGAGTGAGGTGGTGTCTATTTTTAGACTTTAGGTCACCATATTTCATCAGCCATTGACGTCACTGTAGGGGCCGTATAAAAGCCACGGAACTGCGCAACATGAGGCAGTCAGACAGTGAGAAGTGACAGTCGTGGAGAATCAGTCTTGTGCGGAGTCGGGAGGTGAGAGTCTTGTGATAGTCTTGTGGAGTCTTAGTAGTGAGTCCTTAGGGGCGGTGTTACCACTGGGGTGGCGATGGACGTCGTGAGAAGTGACGGGCCGAGAGGCGACGCTGGCAGCGGCGCAGAGAAAAGGACCCAGCGCCTTGGGGGCGGAATCACGACGGCGTCGAGGCTGATGTAACATCGGCGGAGCTGACAAGGTGTGGCGTCACGAGGGTGGCAACACAGCAGCGGTGGTCGGTATCGAGTCTGAGTAACATCAGCGCCCTACAGAAGGGACACACAACACTAAGGTGTTGTGTCGGCGCGACTGAGTTGACGAGGTGTGGTGTCTCGGATGGCAACACGGCAGCGGTGGTTGGTGTCGAGGCTGTGTAACGCCAGCGGGCTGCAGAAAGGACGAACAACACTTGTAGTGTTGTGTTGGAGTGCTGCAGAGGCAGTGAGCTGTGAAGAACAACACTGACGGTGTTGTGTCGAGGAGGGCAGTAACTGACTACTTGAGGAGACTGTCTACCTGGAGGTTCAAGAGGAGTGCTTCGAGAGTTCGCTATTGGTCCTGCTCGGCGGAGATGCTAAGCTTGTGCAGAGAGGCTGGTGAGGACATCTGGGTGATGTCAGGAAGACGTCTTAGTGACGTCGGAGTCTACTGCGAGGCTACAGGCACATACCTTCGGAGCAGTACTGGGTGAGACAAGAGGGCTTCTGCTGCGGGTCGACAGGTGAAGGAGGTGCGCGACGGGAGTCGAACCGAAGACCTCAAGAGTGAAGACAGTGCTGCACTCTGGGTGCTGCACTGTACATGGTGAGCCATCCTCCTTTAGGACTGTTAAGGTTGTACAATGTCACTAGTTGAGAGACTGTTGATTGGATATCTGACTGAATTTTTATTGTGATTTGTAGTCTTTAATTGATTAATTGTAAATATTCTTGTGCTTTAATTGTCAATGTTAATTAACGTTCTGTGTCACAGTACTAATTGTGTGCATAACTAATTGTGTTGTGAGAGTTATAGTTGATTACTATTTTGTGTATTTCGTAGCTTTGTGAGCTATTAAATCCAGTACTTAATTTAACTCTTTTATTTATAATTATAAGACCTCTATCCCAAAATAACTCATGGGAATTGCCCATATATAAAGTTTTTGTTCAAACTTGTAACAGTATTTTAATAATTTTAATCTTTAATGTAATGTATGGTTATGTTTCTAAAATAGTAAACAGATGTAATGGGTCCAGTGGAAGACAAGGCAAATATGCCTTAACTGCGCTTGAAAGCCGCAATACATAAATAAATAATAAATAAATAACAGCAAATTCATTTTGGTTCCTAAATACGTCTGTTTTCAGTGACAGTACAATTACTTCAAAATTGCCGCGGATTTAAACATTGAAGTTGTTCCGCATATATTCATGTGCGTTCGTGTGCGCGGAGTAACACCAAGGAGCATAAGGACACACACCCTAAACTTTCGGATGACAGGGTAGCAGGTAGAGATTCTGTTGACAACCAACCCTGCTCAACTCCTGGCTCCCAGCAACGTCACAGACCTGGGTCGGACAAGTACTGTTACTACCAGCCCTCAAATGGGCTCCCCCACTTCCCTCACTAGTCTTCAACCATAGTCCTGCATGAAGAGACTTTCTTTCTCGCTCGTGTTCTCTCCCCTCCCTCCCGCTGTGACGATGGGTTCAAACAAAATACGCTGCGTGGTGGCGGACTCAAGTACTACAAAACCAGACAGCTCTGTGCGCGGAGAGAGAAACTCGGGCCCAAAAAACCGATACTACACCGTTCATGTATCAGATACATAGTCACTAACTGCAGATTGCTATCTCTCTCTCTCACACACACATTACTCACGCCTGTAGGATACTCTGTTGTATATAGCGTAATTAGATTATGACAATTCTGAGGGCAATTTGTGTTGTTTAAGTTTAATGTGATATTTCAAACTGAACCTGAGGTGTCTATTCCACCGCATGTGCATATAATTCTGTCTTGCCTTGCGAGTGACATTACATAACGTAAACACTTATGCATTCTCAGAACTGTCAAATTTACTGAAGGTATACAATCGGAGTATACGCCTCACACAATATAGTCAGTTGTTCTATGAGCTGGGCAGGTCTCGTCTCAACAGACTGTTTGTTGTCAATCACAAGGGACTATGGGAGACACAAAGCAAAGTGTCTGACATCTGGTGGTGAACATCTGAACCTTCGGTATGGTAATACAGCACAGACTCCACACGCTCTGACGTAAACATGTGTGGTGAAGTAATTTTATGACGATAAATAAACACTACGTGGCAAAGTAGTCTACCATTCTTCCCAATAAAACAAATTATTTTTTTGTTAAAAAAATATTACGCATATCCATTAAGAATATTTTCGAAACTAACAACAGAATTTCACATACCGAATCTTTTACCAAACTATTTGTATTCAGCTAAAACAAAATTTATTTTTTACCATATCCGTATTAACCTTTTCTACCTTACTTTCCAATTTCCACGGACATTGAAAATTGTATAAAATATGACACATCTTGTATACGATTCATCAATGGTTCTTCTGTGTCAAGGCCACGTGGATAAAAATCACGGGTGATTCATCAGAGTGGCGGGAGCTATACTGAACCCCTTCACTGGCGAGCGTTTAATTAATTTCGCCGAGAAATACTGAGCTTGTGACAATGGAACCTGGTCATGACACAGAAAAATGTTCTTTCCTTTCCCTTCCCTTTTTTACTGTATCTCTCTCTCTGTTCTACTCTTAGTCTCTCTACACAGGCGTATGAAAGGAAGATATTACAAAACCGAGCAACCTCCAAATTTCGGAATAATGACATTCAACAGCATTGTTTTTATTGCAGACACATGTTTACCTAATCACACTTTAAAAAAAAAGTCCTTCTGTAAGAACAGAACTATACTTAGAAACGCAGAAAGGATCAGGAAGAATACTGGAAAATAACTAGAAATCATATATTTGTACCGGGACTCTACTACAGAGAACTGATACCCCAAAATGAGAGATAAGATGTTGCAATAGGAATGAAATACTGTACAGCATACCTAAATTTGTCTTTCCATCTAATGTTGCTGGCTTATGACATTATGCTATCAGAATCTTCACCAACAATGCAATAATATGTGTTGCAAAATAACAGCGGGTCTGCAAATAGGGTAGAGAAAAATGCACTTAATTGTACCTGGCATTCGAAACAGCAAAACATGTGAGTGGCCTACAGATAATAGATTGTCTTTAAAAATTACACAATAATGAAGAATGTCAGAACTTATGATGGTAATAAGATGGAGAGAAGTGATTAAGTGCTTAATGAGCAGCGAGGTTTTAAGCGCTTGTGACAGATTATTGATATGTTGATGTGAATACGGAGCAGCACGGGGGAAACGGGAGATTCCAGAGAAAACCCGTCTGACAGTAGCTTTGTCCGGCATGATTCCCATGTGCGAAAATTCGTGTCGACCCTGCCAGAAATCAAACTCGAATCACATTTGCGGGAGCAGTGGAAATGCGAATGTACTGGTTTTTAGACGTACGCCAGTGTCTATGTGTTGCTGGTGATAAAAACCTGTATCGTGTGACGATCACGGGAAAAAATGAATGGAAACAGCAAGACAGTTGAACTAATGAGAAAGTAGAAAAAAAATTAAGCACAAACATAGAACACTACAGGAATCTTGTCAACTGCAAACAACGAAACACGAACATTGAAACACACGGAACTTTTTATATAACTTAGTGCGGGGTAGGGGCGGTTCTATTTATCTTTATATTTCTTGAACAATAAAAAATAATCAAAATAAATTATAGGTGTGCAAGTGTTTTTGAACGAAATAGCTTACAGAACGCAGAGTATAGTCTGTTCAGGATAAAGTAAGTACTTTTGAAGCTCTAATTACTATTTTCCTTTCAGTTAATGGATAGTTTCCAGCCACTCTTTAATGTAGGCTAATCAAAGCACCCCGAATAGTCATAATGAACAGAGCCACGATTTTATGGCGAAAAGATTTTGCAACATTTGGTTTCTACGCGTTACATGCAGCTGTGCTACATCGTCTCTGATTGGATGATTTTACTCTCACTTGCCTTAGCAAACTACAGACGTACGTAGTCACAGTAATATTATTCCGATTGGTGCCGTCAAATGATAAACATGTCTGAACAAAGACACGCTGACAATAACCATGACGCAAAGCTGCTGATGTGCACTGGAACAAAGTGGGACAAAAATATTTTCGCAACAAAATCGTGGCCCTACTAATAAATAATATTTGTAATCATTATTCCAGACAAGGTGGCCACCACAAGCGCTCACTTCAACTTCAAACACCTGTGTTTAAAATGTCAGGGTGGATGCATCGCGCCATAACTCATGTCCGTGTGCATCAATGGAAATATTACAACTTTTACCTTTTAATGCTTATTAGTAGCAGAAACCAAAATGTGCAATTTCCCCCCCCCCCCACTTACCAAATGGTGCTAACGCAGTTTACAAATTTGTATCCAACACATGTAAGGTGTACATATTCTTGTACAAGAAAGTTGGTTGTCTGCAGTGCCTACCTCGGAATACTGGCGCGAGCAATAACAGGGATTTACATGGTAGATTACATTCGGCGCTGTTCAATCGCCTTTCGCCATATCGCTTTCCAACAAAGAACCCTTCTTATGCACTGAGAGAAGGAAAATATTTCTACAGGAATTAAAAAATATATATAAGTAGGCGTTATCGAGTGATTAATTTTTCTGAGACGAAAATACTTATTTGCCCAAAAATTTCGAGACATTGAAAAAAAAAACACATCCACCAGGGGCGTCATTTCAGGTTTTTCCAAGGGGGGGGGGGCAAGATTTTGTTTTCTGACGACAGTGACCTTGTTGCATCTTTTTTATTAATTAAGCATGTATAAATTAGATACTTTTATAATAAAACTTCAGTTTTATGTCCTTAAGTTAGCATTATTTACATTTAAAAATACAAAAAATATATTTATACATATAAAATTCCAAATCCAGGGGGGGGGGGCATTTGCCCCCTCCCCCTGTAGCCCCAAATGACGCCCCTGATATCCACACCACACACATGCACACTCAGACGATAGATAAACCTACTGAGCTTCATGTAATATAATGTAACATGGAAATTAAATCCTAGCTCCCGCGGGATGTACATCTCCAGCCGTTACAAGGTTATTCGAAAATCGAATTTACATTGTAAATCATTTAAGATAGCTGGAGCCATGATTTAGGATAGTGAGCGAAGGAAGTATATCATAAATTGATAAAAAAAAATACGTTTTGATAAACACAGAAATACAAGTGGGAGGGAAGTAGGAGTTGTTTGAGCCCGGCCGTCCTGATTGCAGCGCCAAAGACACACAACACTCTCGGTAACTTGACGAACTAGACCCAAGCAACACGGGGGCAAGCAAAATACATTGATAGATAGGCGAGTGTCCAGACCTGTACTTCTACGGCCGTGCTCTACAGTAACCTATCGAGACGTGGTGTTGTACAACCTCGATGAGCCTAGGACATTAATATTATATTTTTTAAATTAAATTTTATTTCATGAATTATTTCGAAGTTACGTGACGCAGTGTTTTGTAGCTCAGGTCTACATTCCAGAAGGTTCTGGGCTCGAATTCCGTTAAAAGCTGCGTGGGAATGTTCAGTTCTCACACACAAAAACTGCAAGGCAGATCGAATTAGTGCAATTTGCATGTAGACGTTTAAAAGGAGTGAAATTGATTATGCATTTCACTTTCCCCTTAGGTTCCTCGAGAACATCAGCTCACACATACCATCTCACTAATCTCAAGGTTGGGGCACCAAATACGTTTCCGCGAAACCTTTTCCCACCAAAACTTGCTAATGGCATTAAACTTCAAGTGAATATTTTGAAAATATGTAATTTATGGCACCGTCACCAATGGTTGTGCACAGGGTAAATCAGACGATTTTCATTCGCTTAACCGCTTAGATTTAAGAGTCTATATAACTAACCCACAACGTTAACTTTGCAGTGCTATAAATAAGGACCAGGTGAAGTCGCTGTTAGTGGCAGGGATAATCTTAAGACTGCTTTTCGCGTGGACAACTATAGCTATTTATCCTGCTGCAGATTTAGCTCAACTAGCAGCTTTGTCATTCTAACACTTGATGACTGAAGTACCAATCTGGTGCACAAAGAGGGTTTACAACTAAAGTAAATATTATCAGTTATGAATAATACTCGCGAGAAAAGCCGCGGGGGGACTGCTAGTACAAATATATTAGGGGCGATAAATAGTTTCGTCAAAAAAAGAATAGCCGTAACTTACTGGCACACATATGAAGCGCAAATAGGGAGGCCCCTTTATAAGGTAGGATACTATGTAATGTTCACATTCGTGTATAGATCTGACATTCTCGTTATTGCACAAAAAATATATCAATGTATACAAGAAAATATATTTCTCCCTATCTCTTCGGCATGCAGCTCGGCTGGTGGTAAATTCAGCGATGCCTTTGACTTCAGCACGCAAGCTAGATTGGGCGGCAGGATGAATGGATGCCTGGCACAAATAATGCCAAGAGACGTTTCAAAGCGTGGGTGTTGGTGACTGCATTCCTCCTTCAACAGCCAGCTTCTCTCTCTACGCAGGCGTCCAAATATCTTCCAGGTCACGACCCCTCAGTGAGACAGTTCCTCGTCTTGAGACGCATTCAACTTGTCAACGCGACTCGGAGGAAATAATAAAAGAAACGAAAAAAAGGTTTTCACGCTTTCGTAAATAACTCGATGGCTGTCTCGCGGAAGTGCGTGCTCTGCCTTTTGTGAAAAGTAGCGCATTATTCTGTAGGAGCAATATACACTTCCATGGACATCCGCTTAGAAAATGACGGTAGCGTCCATGTTGAATTCTATGAGCATCCAGCTAAAAAAACATATCAGTCCCGTGCCGACATTTTTTAAAATGAAAAAGTACGTGAGATACAAGATTTAAGGGGGAGTGTTGGACAATTTTATGGCATTTTCAGTTTTTGAGGCATAACATTAAAATTCAAGTACCAAAATTTTCTCTTCGACAAAACATAGGAATTATTCATGGTAAACTGCTTGATATAAATAATAATAGAATCTTTCATTAATTTGTCATGCAAAATTATTGCAAGAGGATTATACGTTAACTTTAAAGAATTCTCTTGCAATGATTATGCAAGACAAATTAGTGAAATATTCGATTATTGTTAATGACAAGCAGTTTGCCAAGAACATATCCTATGCTTTGTCGAAGAAAAAATTTTGATAGTTCAGTTTGAATAAATATTACGACTCAAAAACTAAAATACAATAAAATTGTCTAACACTATCCCTTAAAAGATTTTACTGTAAAATCATTATTTGTATTTTTTTCTTGTACGTCAAAATCAGTTTTCTTCTGCACGCACCAAATCAATTATGGTGTGCAGATTTTCATGGTAAATGATGATAATTCAAGCAGCACTCACTTTACCGTGAACAGCCCATAAGACAGAAAGTGGCAAGACAGCGGCAGAAACAGTGCCAGACCGCAGTTATACCAACGACGTGGAAGAGAACAGGAAGAAGCTCGCTGATACAAGAACAAGACAAACGTGCTGCATGAGTTCAGAGAAAGTGGCTGGTCAGAGCACAGAGACAAGTCAGAGACAAGTGGTGCGCCTCCCGGACCTCGATGTGTGTCACTAATAGTTGTGCAAGTAGAGAAAGTAGACGAATATGGCGAACACGGAGGCTGGATGGATTACCATGTACGTGTATGCTCGTGAGCGCCAGCTGGAAACTGCCGCAAGACAAACATTGTCGTCTCCAGAAACAAACGCGAATCTCGGGATACATCGGAGAGAAAATGTTAGTGGCCAAATTTTGTACTATGACATTTTACATGCACAATATAGCAACACTGCACTATAGTCAGTCCCCTCTTGCGCTCCACATATATGGGCCGTATCTATAAACGGCTTGCGAATGACAACCAACTTCTATCCCCATAGAGAAAGCATTGGTGAGCCGTTGGTTCAATTCGAAAGGTGTTTATAGATACGGCCCATATATCTTACCTATACTACTGTTCTACCTGTATATTATGATTGCAGGTTAAATACCTCGAGCAGTAAAAACATGATTCTACGTTTACTAGATGAAACACACATAACATTATATCTGGACGTGGAGTGCAAGAGGGGACTCTCCGTGCAGGTTTTGTCGCACGTAAAATGTCGTCGTAAAACATTTTGCCACTTACTTTTTCATCTCCAATTTAGGCCAAATATTCGCGTAGTGTGCTTACAACGCGCTTGTTTCTGGACATCTTATATATGGCCGTGTTCGAACTCAGTGCAACGTGCCCTTGATCACTTCCCCTTGAGTCCTATGCCCTTGCTCCCTTCATGAAGTAGGCTGCATTTTGTGCATTCGGACGTAGGGCACGAGAAGTGTAAGTGGCTCGTCCTCTTAGCTGACATTCTAGGGTGCATATGAGCCCTTGCTGTGAATTCGAACAGCGGCGTGTGTGACGTCACTTCCGCGATGCATTTTTCAAGGCTTTGAAGCGTAGTAGGGGCCCTTAGGCGGCCAATTCGAACACGACCTATATATGTACACACACAGAAACAAGATACGATACACAAGTGAAAGATTATGTCAGAGAACGAATCTAAAGATATCAGGGAAACCATGGACTAAGGAAACAAAGATAATCCACAACAACAAAATTACAACTGCGTGGAAGATCAGAAAGAACGCGAAAACGAGTCCGAATACTTTACATGATACAACATCGCAAATTTGTTATGCTAATATACCCTTGAACGCTTTGGGGCTTTACTTGCTACATGCATTACTGGATTGTCCGACATGACATAGGTGCAATCAGGGGCGTCAAATACCACACTAGCAGAATTGTAATTGTCTTTGTCAAATAGGGTAACAGTTTCAAGTACACACGACAGCCAGTAACATAAACAAAGATTCCGACATGCAGAACGTAGCAAACAGTCAAATTTCCCCACCATAAATCTTCCTTCTAATAAATTGCAGTTAATGTTAGTATGCAAATTACCTCCTCCCCCCTCCCCATTATGTTAACTCTTCCAGTGGTATAATTTCGTCAATAATTTCAGTTCACAAGTTTACCTTCTAGTTTTACTTTTCAGTTTCTTTTTAACCCGTATATGTAATAACATTCGTTTAATTTCGTAAATAATTTGTAATTAGGCATATTATTATTATTGTATTGTAGATAAGGCGTATGAATGTAATAATTATGTATTGTGTAATTATACTGATACTATAATACAATGAGGTAACGTCTTAACTGCACCGACAATAAATGCGTTTTAGTACTATTATTGTTACAAAGCGAACACAAATTCATTCAACTTAAAAAGGATATGATAATATAAGTACGAAAAAACTAATTTGTAAATCTCAAACCATCACACTCACACAATGATAAACAGTTGATGATTTTACAAGCACGATCTTCTTTCTTCACAATACAGTGGGGAAGTCCTGGCCTTGGTGGTTAGACTGATGACTGAGGACGGCCTCAAAACTTAACAAGTAGTTGTTGAAAGATACTGGTTTAGTTGCGTAATGCTAACACGTGCAGCTTCGTTGCAAAATGCTACAGTCGCGGGTGCCTCGAGCAGTTTGATTACTCAACAGAGAAATGTTCTACAGCCATGTGATCACAGCCTCTGCTAGAAGCTTCCACATCATAAACAAAGACGCTGTCAAGTTGATTGGCAGGCCATAACTCTGCAGCTTCCCATATTATCATCTCAACCCCTTCACAGTATTGTCCTGCATAGGTACTTACACATTTGAGCCTTTAAGGGGGAAGCAGTCTCGCAATCTTGGATTTATGGACTTTTCATTACAATTATCGTTACGATTTCTGTTCTGAAAATTTAACCTCGTTTTGTACTCATAGAATTTTTTATTTTACAAGCAATTATATGGTAGTTTCGTTACGGAATCTGAAACCATATAAAGAAATCAATCAATATTCATGTACAGGACAAACTAATACAGGCATTACGCGAATACTAACTTTAAATAAACTGCAATACCTTACTTTATGCATTAACGTTGTCGGAATTTTAAAAAATAAACCCTAAATACATTTAATTAAATAAATTAATCAATTTTAGATTGTAGCCGTCCTTCTCCCTTAAATTCCTTTACATTTTATGCCGAGTAAACTCGTTCACTTATGACATGCTGCAACATTACACAAAAATAATTGACACTTCTGTACAGGGCGATAATAAAGGCAGCACTTTCCTTTCTGTGATGTATTTGGCTGATGTTAGCTCACCATCCTTTTATATTCACTGTTGCTGTGCCGACTCTCTCGACAGGGTCTATCGACAATTTCCAAAATATAAATTACGTGTCAGGCCAAAAACGTTTACCTCTACAGCAGACGAAGCTTAAAAATTAATGTCTAAGTTAAGAAGTTTAACTCCCGTTTCACTGAACCTATGTGTCATCCTCTTGAAAAAGATGCCGTGCGGCAACAAGACCGAGCTTACTGAACACACGAGAAACGGATATTAAATTATTACATTCCGTATATCTATAGCAAAATCAATAATAACTTCAAAGCTTTTTATCAGCTTGTCAAGCGTCGTGTTTTTGCAAATGTGAGAAAAAAAACTTAAATATATAAACTACGTAAAAAGTTCTTACCAAATAACTGCAAAAATCTAGAAAGTCAAAAGAATGTGCAAACAAATGCAAATACGACGAACAAAATATTTAGGAGGCCAGTTTAACAAAAATAGGGGATAAGGCATATTATGACTAAAACTGAACACATTTGTAATCATTAGCTACACCAGCAGCTCTCACAACTCGTACTGAGCTGGCGACTTATCTCTAGGGCCCGGTAGTTTTCGCGAAAAGATTTTTGCACCACTTTGTTGCAGTGCCTTACGTGCGCACCTGCATCTCTGCTTTGTCGTCAGTGATTGGATGCCGCAACAATCAGCGTGTGAAGGTTAAACCCGCAAATCACAGACGTGATTTGTCGCAGTTATCCGTGTACTGATTGGCACAGTCTAATGAATAATGACTCTGCACAAAAACACTCTGCAAATAGCCATGAAGCTGAGGTGCAGGTGTGCACGTAAGACACTGAAACACAAAAATTCTTTTCGCGAAAACTACCGGGTCCTACTTATCTCCCAATAAATCACTGCAAATTTCGCGTTACTATTTGGCGACATGCTTAGTGTTCACTGGCCTATACTTGCCCAACAGATTCCGTGACAATTTGGGATCTAGCCCATCGTGATGTCTTTGTGCGCCCCCACTACAGGATAGTGTGCACTTTAGAGTTGGCCTTATATCATTGGTTGATCAACACAAACTGTCGACCAACAGCAGAAGTCATATGAGCACACGGTAATTTGGAGTCCAGTCTGCTGTCAGATAATAACGCGAAATCTGAGCGTCCCTAATCATTGATCAGTTCACTGAGTCCATTCCACGCAGATGTGCAGCAGAATTGGCCATTCGAGGTGACCATTCACCGTACTAGAGAACAAGTGCTGTAGTGTTCGTGTCTGCTGTTTGATCTGTTTTACTCATGCCTAGAGACATGCAAAGTTCGTGTTATCTTCTGACAGCTGACTAGACTCCAAGTGAACTATAGGCTTGTTCGACGTCTCCCGCTCGCCGATATTGTCGTGACTTGCCGCGGAGAATGCTTACACGGTAAAGAGGCCAATCTCTGTAAAGACGTAAAGTTCGTGGCAAACTGAATCGCAGATTATGATCTGTTACGTACAAGAAAGTGAAGTTTAGTCTGCTACCAAATGGTAACGCGAATTTTAAGGTAAATATCAACAATCTTTTGTGTCACCGTACTTTGTGAGACGGTGTAGCGGCCTGCGTTCTTGTAATACTGGATGATGGTTATGTAACTGTTTAAAGACGAGCCACAAATATTCAGTAGCGGCAAACCAGAGTTATCATTGGCCCAGTCAAGTGAGTACACGCCAATAACGAAAGAAGATTATCAGATATGTACGCGTTTAACTGAAACATAGCAATCAGTTAACTTTTCTTGCGATGAATCCCCTACACACACTTGTCAATAACGACCATATCCTCTTGTCTCTGACAGCATATCGTTCTATACGTAATATTGTCTGATATTGTAATTATTTATAGGGCCTATACGATTCCCCGATTAATATTGACCGTTTCCCGTAATAATTAGATTAGTTTATAACTTTCATGTTCTGAGTTCTGCATATTATGCCGAGTTCTACCTTAAGGGGTATTAATCCCTCCCACCTTGGATTTATCTGTTTCTTCTCGATAAATACCGTTCCAGTCGATACATAAAAACTTTTGTCACGACTGGCGCATATATATAAATTTAATCGAATTTCTGAAATTGTTTAAACCACAATATATTCATTATTCTGGAATGGGAAACAGTTGACAAGGAAAAGTCGCTTCATTTACGAGAGCTACTACAAAAGTCACATAAATAACAGAAACAATGCTGTGTGGCTTCCGAAAAGTGAATGAAATCATAAACTATACCTTGTCAATGTGAAAAAAAGTAAAACAATCTCTCTATTCCTGATTAATAACAAAAGCCGTAAATCCGAACTTAGAGGGATTATTTTACGTTCGAGGCACATAAACGGGGAAGGCGATAAGGCGAACATAACACGTCCGTCAAACACCTCATCGCCTCTAGGCGCGAAGGACTAAACTAGCGTGCAGTGTTTCCGTAGAAACTGTTTTTCAACTGAACTTCAAGCGACGACCCTGTTATTTTGTTTGTGGAAAGTATGACGTAATGTCCAATACAGGTTTCTTTTGTTTGTTTGGTTTCCCGATTACGATCGATATTTTCTCAGCTACAGCAACATGAAAATGTCATTTTCAGCACTGTTTGTGAGCTTGGAAATCATGTTTTTAATTAGCGGACGGCATTTTTAAAATTATAGAGACATAGCTTGAAGTGTGTCTTCTTTTAGTAAATAAACTCATTGCAAACATTTATAATAGTTACTCAAACAAAAGTACTTCCTCACGGCTCACGTGCCAGGTCCACTTTATTACATCTGCCCAGACCGACGGGCTGCACACAGAGCTTCAGACGTTACCAGATTATTCGAGAACTGCTCATCGCTAGGGCCGGGTAATTTTCGCGAAATGATTTTTGCACCACTTTGTTTTAGTTAGTGCCTTACGTACACACCTGCAGATCTGCTATGTGGTCAGTGATTGGATGCCTTAACATACAACTTCTGGAGGTTAAACCCGCAAATCACAGATGTGTTGTGTCACAGTTATCCGCGTACTGATTGGCACAGTCTAATGAATAACGACTCTGCACAAAAATACTCTGTCAACAGCCCTGTAGTTGAGGTGCAGGTGTGCACGTAAGACACTGAAACAAAGTGGGGCAAAAATATTTTCGGGGGATTAGGAATATCTATAGCTGGTGATTTATGGTGAAAATAATTATGCAACATTTGGTTTCAATGCTTCATGTGCACATCTGCAGCTCTGCTTCATGGTCCGTGATTGGCTGTTTTTAACTCTCAACGTCTTGGGGATCTATCAGCAAATCACAGACGTGTGGTGTCGCAGTAACCTTATTCTCATTGGCACAGTCAAATGAATGACGTGCATAAATACACTCTGCCAATAGCAACAAAGCAGAGGAGCAGATGTGGGCGTTGTGCATAGGGCTAGGAAAAATTCGCGAGTTCAACGACCTGCACGCTACACTTCATTGTCCTAGGTCTATTCGTTTACTGTCTGCTGTTTCATTGAGTATCTACTAATGGACAAATGGCCAGGGCTTGAGTGTGTATACGATATTTGATTCTAACATGCAGGTCATTGAATTCGCGAAATTTTCCTATCTCTAGTTATCATTAGAGACCCAGAACCCTAGTAGCAAACACAGTCATCTTTCAGTTGGCCGACTGTTGGCAGAAGCGGCGAAAGTTCGCTAATATGATGGTTCATTTTGCTGGGATGGTTGTTAATAAGGCCATGTCAGTAAATATGTTTGTAGTTATACTGAAATGATTTTAATGTAGGCAACTTAGTTTAAAAAGACTGACATATTTCAGTATACGATCCACAAGCAGATTAGCAAACTAGCCCACAAGCATCTGAGTATAATAAGAATTCTTGTAGTACACTTGTGGTTAATGTGTGGGTGATTTCATTATTGCATCATGTATGCCACATGGGGCCGCGGGTGCATTCCGAATGTTTACTGCCTGCAGGCTGCTTATCACGATCAGATTTTCACAAGTGGGCCAGTTGATGTTTGCTATTTGGGAAATTTTGCAAAATAATTTGAGAAGACGTTATATTTCAAACTCCTGTAGACATTAATTACCTTGGCGATAGGGTCAGTGTTAAATGAAACCCTTCCTTGAAGACTATGAACCATATCATACCTGCATGTAAACACTCACTGACTACCGAGCTACCTTGTCACATATACAACTATATACTCACTGTAGCAGCAGGCAATGTACAAGAGGCTGAGGACATAATATACACAGGACTGTGCGGTTCAGCTGGAAGATTGTTGAACCCGCGACATTTCCTGGTCTCTAGTTATCACAACTAAAATTATACGGAAGCAAAGGTAGGAGATGTGCCCCGCCCTCCTAGGGGCAGACCACAGTCGACGACGTGAAAGCGAGTGTTATTACACAATCCTCGACCTGACCGCACCGAACACCGTTCACCTCAGGGGTCGACCTCTCCTCGTGATCCGGGTTCGATACCAGGCAACAACACCTCTCTGCGCGCGGACAATAAGAAGGAAGTGTCTCCACCCTCACACTATCCTCTATACACACGTAGGCGGCAGTAGTGAATCCAAAACTCATTAAGACATGAGCACACTTTCTTATACTTCCTTGGCATCATTACAGTGACGACTGAAAGACTTCCACCATAATTTCCCCCATTTTTACGTTTCCACGCACAAAGTTGTCCGCACTAAATAATAAAGACATGTTATCGCATTATTTTCTTTCCTTCTTGATACGTAGCTTGCGTTTTTATATCTAATTATGTCAAAACTGAATAAAACGTTTTAGATGATAATCTAATTGATGAAAAAAAAGTTTCAATGTAGTTGGGGTTGATGCAGAACCTGCACGAATGTTAGTAAGTAGAGTATGGCTTGACGTCTCCTCGACAGCGATGTCTTTAGAGAAGAAATCAATGGTTCGGGTAATCAGTAACGGGAATGGAGTCGGCCGTGGCTTTTATAAGACACACACACTTTAGAGAGAGACAGAGGGTAAGCCTTCATTCGGACAAGTTCCTCGTCTTGAAACACATTAAACTTGTCAAGGTGTCTCGGAGAAAATAATAAAAGAAAAACGTACAAATAATAATTTTACTGCAAAATATTCGGCCCAATTGTGCCCGACGATGCCGTTGGCCGGCAGGTTTTCTCGGGGCTCTCCCCCCCCCCCGCCCTTCCTATCCGGCGCTGCTCCATATTCACATCATGTCACACCTCACCTGCGCTAAACACCTTCTAAGAGCGTCCAAGAATCTCTCTCAGACGTTGTTGATAGGAGTTAGGACCGTTTATTGTATTCTCCCTGGAGCGGCTTACCCGGCATTGTATTGCAGCTCCAAGAACACGTCTGTCGCCGGTCGGCCTTGTTCCTGTCGAATTTCGTGGGCGTGGCGAAACTCGCTGACGACACACTCGACTTTCTCTCCGCCTCAGCAGGTTCACCCGAGCTGGCGGCGTGACTCATCCATTGTTCCGGTGACGGATTCGCCCCTCATGCCCCTAGCCGACACGCATCCGGCTGTTTCTCTGGCATACACAGTGCACACACAGACAGAGACAGAGATATGACCAGGGGGCAGAGAGACAGCGAGATACAGACACACAGAGAGATGGCCAGAGATACAGAGAGAGAAAGAGGTAGAGAGGATATAAATGGTGTCAATGCTGTGCTACAAACGAAACAACTACAACCATACGTATTACCATAGCGTGTTATCGATGAGACACGTCTAACCTGACTAGACACGTCACTCGATGTTTGTGCGGGTCAGATTAATTGAGTAGCCGGTAGTAACATATAAAGTTAGATAAAACATTTGTTAATTATATGAAACACAAATATACGCAATTCAGTTGATTTTATTTCAGAATTGTTGACTTTAAGGAGGCCACCTACCCCACGCTTCGAATGCGTTACAGCGTGTTCGTAAACCGGGGTATTCTACGAAAATATTCCACGTGTGCCCATTGTGCCAACGTAGGAAAAGAAAACAAACTTCTACCAAGGTCGGAACCTCATTAAAAACACTGTTTCTAAGCCCTCCAACATGGCTAAAAACGGCCTTTTCAGACTTCCGTATTTCAAAACGTACTAACCGGATGTATGTGAAACTCAAATAGCGACCTGCACTGAACTTAGTTGCAAACTTTCCACCAATAAAATGATATGATCACCGCTTAGTGTCCCATAGTGAAAACCGTTCGGCGGGAAGCTTGCACGCTAGTTCAGCCCTTGGCTCGTTGAGGCGACGCGGCATTTGATGCGCGTTTCAAGGTCGACCTTACTACTCCGTCGCTTTTGAGCCTCTCACGCGCGGATAGGCGGCGCCCTTAAGGAGGTAAATAAATATTTTCGAAAATTCGCTGCCGACCATACAACGAGTAAGGAAACTAATGTCAATGTTAAATACGTGCTGTAGTAGCTAGTGATTTGTTTCAACGGTTGAATCTTTAGTGCTCTCTTTATCCGGAACGACCTACACCATTGCGTGCTATTACCCTTGTCAAAGTCCGTTGGAAAAACGACTTGTTATAACTGACATAAAAAAGCCTAATTGTTATACTTCTCAATGAACAACGAATAATTTTCAAAATCTCAGCACTGCCTACCTCAGAGCCACGGCAGGAGCAAGCATAGGGTTTTAATGTTTAAGTATTACCGACGTGGCTCAGTACTTGTTGAAGATGCCACCATTGACTATTTTACTAAGCTCGGTGCCGCACACATTGCTGAAGGATGTTTGAGACAGTTTTTTCTGTACCCTGAAAACTGTGAGCAAGAAAGCATTTTTACGCACTGAAAACTCTCGAAAACAGCTATTCACAAATTTTGCTCGTTGAAACTTAATTCATTTAGCAATATTTTCCTTTCCTCGCGGCAGGAAACGTGCCCGGAAGCGATATCACGAAACGTGACTGAACCGTACCAAATATAATTATAGATGATGGTTTATCGCGGGAAAACTCGACTGTTTGCTGAGTTTCAATGTACGTTCAGCTTATAAAAAGCTCACTGGTTATTCCCTGTATTTGGAGCTGCTACCCAATTTGACTGAGCCAATAGTAATACCACTCTACTGTAATATTTAGAGGCACGAGTATTTCGCGTATTCATCTGGCAACAGCCTAGACTTGTCAGTTCTATACGTGTACCGGCTGAAGTCGAATATCCACTGGCTTCTAACAGTACAATCGTGTAGCACGTGATATCCCCACGACTTGTTTCCTTATTTATAACTGGCTTGCAGTCGTCAAATGTGTGGTAAAACCGCTCTCGTCTGATCACAGGAGGAGTGAAGTATACGTTATTGACGTTCAACCTGACCTAGAATCAATACGCGAAATAATCGTGCCTCTAGTTATTGGTCTGCAGAAAGCTATGTTGTATCAGACGTGTATCTCCCTACCATACATGTTGAGAGAAACTACAGCGTTTTCAAGGGTATGTTGACACAAACAATTTTCGCGATATACTATAACTAGAGTTACGGAAATTTCGCAGATTCAACTGAGGAGAGGTTAGATTTCTAAGTCAAATATATTGGAAACTTTTTCCATAGGGTCATTGATTATTAAACGTGACCTTGAGGATAACGAACCAATGGCGGACATACATAAAAAAACCGGACTCCTGCGCTACATCGTCAAATGTTCAAATGCTCACTCACCGGAGCTGCAGACAATGTACAAGTATCTGAAGACATAGTGTATACAGGACTGTGCAGTCCAGCCTGTTGGTCGTTCAACCAGCGACATATCCGGATATCTAACTATCATCTCTAAATATAATGTAACATGTGAAACCCTATTCTTGCTGCCGCCAGAGCTGTGAGGTAGGCAACAACGACCTTAAAACACTTATGTTTTTATTTCTGTTAACATTTTGCTCTGAACAATGTTCCTTTTGCTAATTTTCTCAAAATGTATAGTCTATATATATGGACGAAAATTACATGTGAATAATCGACATTCTGACTGACAATTCTGTTTCGACGTAGCAACAAATCACAGTAGCGACGTCCACTAACGCGCCAAATGGGCCGAGTTAAGGGCGTGGTCTACAGCAATTTTAATCACAATTTTTTTATATTTATTTGTATCAGATTTTTTTCTTATTTTAGACACAAAATGTGACTACATTGGCTCTTATGAAATTTTTTTATCTCTTGTAGTTTTCGCGTAATGGCTTGTTAAAGTCATATTTTGCATGTTTCCGTTTTAACGACTACACTAAAACCAACTGATATATCAAACTGAAAAAAATAACAGTGGATAAAGACATCACAGGCTACAATGACATAATCTTAAAAGTAAAGAATAAAAATTTTTAGTATTTAAAAAAGCTGAAACTGGAAAAAAAAATTACGTCAATAATTTTTTTTAAATGCAAACAATTTTTATTCTTTAATTTTAAGAGTATGACATTGTAACGTACAATGTCTTTATTCACTGAGATGATTTTTTTGAGTTTGATATATCAGTTGGTTTTAGCGTAGTTTAAACGGAAACATGCAAAATATGACTTTAACAAGCCATTACGCGAAAACTATGAGAGATAAAAAAATTTCATAAGAGCCAAATTTAGTCACATTTTCTGTCTAAAATAAGGAAAAAAATATCTGGTACAAATAAAAAATAAAAAAAGGCGATGGAAATTGCGGTAGACCGCGTCCTTAAACATACCGGATGTCACCTGTGGGACTCGAGTGTAGTGATACATAAGGTAGACGGGATAACCTGTGAGCTGCAGTTTCCCCTGTCCTTCCATTTCGTGTCAGCTCCATTATCACCTCAGTCACCCTCAATACTTTCCTATCGAGCTACGTAGACACGCCAAACTGGCAACGTCGCACTTGTGTGCTAGGGACGGGAAATTTTCGCGGGTTCACTGACACGTAGCTACCTTCCAAGAATATATGTACACTCAAGTACACAGTATCTGTGCATTAGCTGCTCGATGACATAGTGATGTGGGACTGCATTTAGTTACATTTGTATTATTGGCTCAGCTACTTACACGAGGTGTCAAATAAGTCAAAGATATATTGTGAAAGTGACAAGACCGTACTGTTGATGGAATTATAACTTGTGCCTAAAAGAAAACGCGAATTTTTCAGCTCTCTGCTTGTAACTAGAGGTACGTCAATTTCGCGGGTTCATCTGGCAATAGCATAGATTGCTCAGTCCTGTACACGCTCTGGATACAGTCGACGGCTTACAACATTACAAGCGATAGCTCTGTGAATAATTTCCTTATGTACTACTGGCTTGCAGTAGTCAAATACGTTTCGTGACAGCCGCCAGGTAATCACACACGTGATTATGAAGTATATATTTTTGGCGTTCGACCTGACCTGGAATGATTTGCGAAATTGACGTACCTCTACTTGTAACTGCTATTACACGCATGCTTGCCAAGACAGCAGGTGTAATGTATGCAGGAGATATCGCAAACTGAGACAGTTGTTGCTACGTCAACGCAGATTGCAACCCTCAAACACCACAACTTATGTTATAATTTACGGTTACTTCCCAGTCTCCGCAACCTCAAGTGTACTACTACATATATCATCTTACACGTCTTCGCATCCCCACCAACGTGGTGAAGAGCTTTATAAAATTATTCTGCGACCTTCTTCTAATATCGTTTACTTGCAACAAATGCACGGTGTAAGATGACCGACGTAGGGTGTGATATGTATGTCGTGTACATACACGTGGTGGAAAGCATAGGGGCAAGACAAGGTAGGACTGGAGGGGGAGGGGAGATAGGACCTTCTTACAGGCAGGGACTGCGCATGACAGGTTGTGCAACACTGTCTCGTCTGACTGGCAGATGTTCACGACACGTGTCTTGTGCCGCCCCACGTGACTTACCTCCCCTCCCCCTTCCAATTTTTACAATATTGCCCACGAACCCATCGACATCTCTTGCACTCCCACGTACTGTCCAATGCCGGCCTTCGTACACGAAAAAAAAAAAAAAACTTCCTAAAATGTTTAGAAAGTAATTAACCTAAATGGGACAGTTACCATACTTCGTCTTGTAAATATGCATACTTTTACAGTTGCTACAAGACAAGTCTGGTAACTTCAGTATACATTTGACTGTTTTATAAAAATGTTTAGCAGTGCTACCAAGGATGTCTTAGAAAACAATTCTACCATACCTACTTAGCGTTCCTATAGAATAATGTAGCACATTTACAAACTTTTTATTAGTGTAGGAGTAGTCGGCAAGGTACGAGAGGTCCTGGGTTCAAATCCTGGCTCTGGAATGGCTGTGTTGTTTTCCCTTTGCCTCAATTCACCCTCGCTCTATAACCATCTCATCTCAACTCATACCCGCCATTTAAAGGCGGCCATTTTCTCCTCGGAACGGAAACATCAACTGACGATTTACTTCGGGATTTCCCAGCGTTCCCAGGATGTCTGACTGACAATTTTGTTGGCAAAAAAGAAATATTTAATCAAGAGTTCTTATAAGGAAATATGGTGTTGTATTGTATTATATTGCATTTATACAGTTTTGTTATAGAATTTGTCATTTTACATATTTAATTACAAATTACAAACAAAATGTAATGTACAAGCACACCCTAATAAAATAAATAAAGAAAATACAAAAAATTCAAAAAAAATTCTCACAAAGAATACACATACCACAAGTTTATATACTCGTCAATTACACAAATACAGAAATGTGAAATAAGATCTCAGAAGATAGTTTTGCATTTTTGTCAAATACATATCCTCAATAAAGAATATACTCATCAGACATAGCATGGCGACTCTTACAAAATATTCCACTGTGGTCTCAAGAGACAGAATTCTTAATGAATTAATCAATATTTAGGTAAGCAGATACACTATAGAAGGATTTATTAATAAGGAAATGAAACAGCTGTTTCTTAAAAGATTTTGTTTCATTTACACATTTAATTTTATCTAGTAAGTTATTATAGAATCTAATGCCGTTTTGCCGTAATGTTGTTATATTCTTGACTGGCTGAGTAGTTTCTTTTTACTATTATTGACTAAATTGTGACAAATATACATTAAAATCGAAATTTTCAAGCACCCGAAGTTGAAAATTATATTTTGAGTGAACCAACGAATCTTTGACGTCTTTACCAGTTACGTACTATATTGATTACTTAAGCTAGGCACTATGCAAACATTTCTTTTTATATAGTTTTCCAATAAATATCGCATTCTATTTCGTCCACACACTTTTCGACCGCAGTTCATTATGCGAAACACGAAAGACTTAAAATTTCGTAATCATATTCGAGATCACAGCCCGAAAGTATAAATACATAGCATAGTGCTGATTGCGTAGACTTGTTTATGCGGCGTACACTCAGTACTGTATGTTGCCTTCCATACACAACAGCGGAGAAGGAATACTGAATCATAAGACGTGTCCTTTTTTATTCTTGCCTATATAATTGTATCTCTGAATCAATAAAAAAACTTTTAAATTAAACTGTTACCTTTTATTATATATAGGCCTATTTACACATTACACTCAAGAAAAATAACTCATGTAAAGTTACAGTTTATTCTGACACAACTACTTTGAAACACATGCACACCATTCATCTATAATTAATAATAATTTAGTTCCCTGTACATTTCAACTGTAATTCTATGCTCAGTTAAATCTTAAACTATGCCGCCTTACCTGCACGTTAGCGTCTCAGAAGTGACGGAGCTATAAGGGCGACCTTGAAGCGCGCAACAAATGCCACATCGCCACGAGTCAAGCGCCGAACTAGTGTACTAGATTCCCACCGATCCAGTTTTACTATGGGACACTAAGCGGTGACCATACAGTTTCATTGGTGGAAAGTCTGTAACCAAGTCCAATCCGCGCTTATATCCGAGTTTTGCATACATTCATCCGGTTGGTACATTTGAAGTACAGCAGCCTGAAAATGTTGTTCTTAGCTATGTCGGAGAGCTACGAGTGAGTGAGTGAGAGGGATTGTGGTCAGCGCTTAGCAACGAGGTCTTTAGCGCTGGTGAGGAGTGACATGAGGTGAGCATGGAGCAGCGCCGGAATAAAGGGGAGGGGGAAACGAGAGATCCCCGAGAAAACTCACCGACCTGCGGCATCGTCCGGCACGATTCCCACGTGTGAAAATCCGGGGACCGACCCCGCCGGGAATATTAGGCGAATGGTCTGGCAATCCGGCCACCGCGGACCTTTGGAGGTCTTCGAGACAGTGTTTTCAGTCGTCATGGAGTTTCAAGTGGTTTTCTTTTCGCACAATGGCATAATGGGTGTACGTCGAATAGTTTTGTAAAAAGAAACACGTTTTCCCTGTACTTTTTCAATCTTGAAAGGGAGCAGATATCAAAAAACCGTTAAGTAGAAATATTTAAAAATGTTTATACCATGCAGCCTTATTTTTAAAAAACACAAGTTCTTATAATTCTGGCTAATTATTGACTTTATGAAAATTTAATTACGTTGATAACCAGCCAAAATTATATAAACTTATGTTTTGAAAAAAAATTAGGCTGCACAGTAAAAACATTTCCAACATTTCTATGTAACGGTTTTACGATATCTTCTCTCTTTCAGGATTTAAAAAATAAAACTTAACAAAAATAGCTTAAACAGGGACACGTGTGCTTAAGAGGGCGTGGTACATAATTCAAAGCTTAAAGCATTAATCTATAACTGCAGGTTGAAGCCAATTTGCGAAAATTAAACAATAGAAATCCTAGACAATAGTTTCAGTCAACGTTTAAAACAAAATAGTTTCCACTGTTACGAACTTCTGAGGCAAAATCTCTGACGCCGGAACCTCTTGCATTTAACTGCGGCGCAGGAGATCACGCGTAACGAATTAGTGATTCTGGATAAATATTTACTCGTAAAGTTGGCAAATACCATTATCTAGGATTGTCATCGAGTATTTTATCCATATTGGCTTCGAAAAACGTAGAAATGAACTGATGTTTCCAGTGTTTATTTATCTACCACGCACTCTTAAATGTAAGCAGGTCTCTGATACCAAGTCCTGCAGTCGGTTATTTCCCTGATTGCCAAACACGGTGATCGCGTGCAGACGACGTTGCACAGACTTTCGTTCTTATCGAGCAGCGTGTTCGCCACAAAACAGTGAAGAGGGAAGAGTATACTCGGGCGCAGCCTGACGCAACTTGCTCTCATTGTTGCCGCGGCGGAACAAGGAAAACCAGCAGTCTTCCGGTCACACTTCCTGCCGCGCCGTGCTACTTATCACACAATGTTGCCACGCGGCGCTAAATACATTTGTAGCGCGTCACAAGAGATATCCATTGAACCATGGAACAATGTTATAATTGTCTGGTTATAATCAACGTGTTTTCATTTCCCCGGGACAGAAAAACATGTTACATGAGACTTTATAGAGTGCGTGGTAGATTAATTAACGCTAAAAACATCAATTAATTTATACACTTTTTTCCAAGCCAATGCGGATAAAATACTGAATGACAATCCTGGATAGTGGTATTTGCCAACTTTATGAGTAAATATTTATCCAGAATTACTAATTTGTTACACGTGATCTCTTGCGCCGTAGTTAAATGTACGAGGTTCCGGCGTCAGAGATTGTGCCTCAGAAGTTCGTAACACTGGAAACAATTTAGTTTAAAACGCTGGCTAAATCTATTGTCTAGGATTACTATTGTTTAGTTTTCGCAAATTGACTTCAAGAAATCTACAGTTATAGATTAATGATTGAGCGTTGAATTATGTACCACACCCTCTAAGAGTAAATATAGAGTTACAGGTGGTTTAAGATAACAATTATGACAATTAAAATCCTAGTCACTTTTTTTCTTTTACGTTATTTGTAGTTTCCTACCACTTTTAACATACACGAATCAGCCTAAGTAATAATAGGCTGCGTGTGTGTGTATATGTGTGAGAGGCAAGAGCAGTAAGGTCCCCTTTGACCGACGTATGTAATATATTATCGCCTCTCCGCGCAAGCCACTCACCTGGCATGCAGTGCTTTACTATTATCCTTTTCCTTATGGGACTTTAAGCGGTGGCCACATTATTTTATTTGTGGGCAGCATAGTTCAGTCTAACGCTTGTTTCTATAGTTATGTTTTTTTTAAGTCCGGTTGTTATTTTTACAGATACGGCAGTCTAAAATACCCATTTTTGGCCATTTTAAGGAGCCGAAAAATTATGTTTTAAACAAACGTGCCGAAGTTTTGAAACTATAGCGTCATAGTTTGAAGTGTGTGTTCTTGTCGTGGATACATACATATAATGCGCTTCTAGTAGTTTAGTCAAGAAAAGAATAATCGCAACTCGCTGCAACATATTTCAAGGGCAGGTAGGTAGACCCCTTAAACGTTAACGTATGAAGTCGCAATAAATAATATTTTTAAATTATTATTCTAGACATGATAGACTTCAACAGTGCTTGCTTTGTCGTGAATCACCTAAATAAGGTACGAGATATCATGCAATTCGCGGGTAGGCCTACGGATTGCATCAAATTAATTAGTGACCAAAACTAAGCAGAAAATTCAGTTTGGTTATAAGTCGCAAAACCCTTAGTTTACGAGACAGGTCTAAACGACCAGTGAGCGGGAGCTTGTTGGCACTGCCATGTCATTTATTTCGCAAACAAAGGGATTGACTAATTTTTACCAACGAGTATTTACTACTTAGTTTTTACATCACATTCACTAGGTATAGTCAGTATCAGCTAATTAACTGACATCCTGTATATCTGCACACTAAACTACGGCAAGCGAATTACGAATAGAATGCGCGGCAGATTTGAAATTACATCGAGGGTCAAGATTACATTTATTAGTAACCATAAATTAGTATGTAGGATCATTAAGCCAGAACTTCAGAACAAAAGCGTTAAAAAGAATACACCACAATATCCACGCAATGTAGTTACGTCTTTAAGTCAAAATTATACAATTGTAAATAACACCTAACACACTTTTGTAGCTTTTTACGTTCAAAGTCGTGCCATGTCTTGAACCAAGAACATGGTAACACCACGCGAAAAAAAAATATATATATATATATATATATATATTATATATATGAGTTCTAGAGGATAGTTCATAAATTTTACAAAGTATAATTATATCTGTACGCCGAGAAACCGCAAACAAGCAACGTAAAACTACTAAATAATGCTACAGTATAAAATGTGGAAAAAAAAAAAATAAGGGTAAGGGTTTTCGAGTGTTTTGTAGGTATGACAGTACATAACACTTCCATAGTTATTAGGGAAGTATAAAAACATCCTAAAAGATCCCATGGCAATGCGAGTCGCATCGAGACGAACAACACACACACTTAGGTAGGACAGGTGGCTAAGCCCCTCCGGATACCGAGCCACATATGATATAATTGGACATATAAGCTGGGCAGAGTTCTTAAGATTGCACCTCTAAGGTGACCGGCTGTGCGAACATATGCACGTTCCAGGCCTATAATAGTAGAAGCAGTAAGGACGACATAGCACGCGCATCAAGCCTCATCCTGGCCTCTAGGCGCAAGTCACAGAACTGACGTGCAGACTTCTCGCCGACAACTCGCCTCTATGAGACATTCACTGGTAACATTTTAATATGTAATATTAAAGTTAAAAGGTGCGTTGTACACGCTTATACATTTTAAAATATTCTGCACCAGCATTTTCATGCCTAAAAAAGGACCGCAAAATAAACACTTTTATTTCCCAGTTTTCGAAGCCGAGAAAATATAGCCTACTTTAAGAAGCAGTTGTGAACCTGAAATGGGCCTCAACACGCGTAACATTCTTTGGATGATATTCCTAAGCAGACATTGTTTCAAGCGCAACGAGCAGTTTTCGAATAATCTTGTAATGGCCAAAATTCTCCGTTCTGCAGTCTGGGGAGTGTTAGACATTTTTTAAATTGTATTTTAAGTTTATGAGCCATAGCATTTATGTAAATGGTATTATCAAAATTTTCTCTTCTACAAAGCATAGGACAGTCCTAGTCTTGGTAAATTGCTCGGCATAAAAAATAATGGAATCTTTAATTGATTTGTCATGCTGAAACATGGCAAGATAATTATAGGTTAACTTTCAAGAATTCTCTTGCAGTGATTCTGCGTGACAAATTAATGAAACATTCCATTATTATTTATCTCAAGCAGTTTACCAAGAATATATCCTACGCTTTGTCAAAGGGAAAATTTTAATAGTACAATTTGCATTTATGGCTCAAAAACTGAAAATACAATAAAAAAGTCTAACAGTCCCCCTTAAGCGCTCACCAAAACCTCTTCAGTTACTATAGTTTATACCGAGAGAGATATCGCAATGGTAACACGTTGGACTAGTTTCCGGGAGGACCTGGGTTCGACCTCCGGCTCCGACCATTCTGGTTTCGAATTTTCAAACTTTCCCAACACCGTTCCAGGCTAATACAGCGATGGTTACTTAACAACGGCCATGGCCGACTCTTCTCCCAGCTGCTGTCATTGTACCAAGTTGTATGTCTCCGTCTATTATGACCTTGGTGTCGACGAGACGTAAAGTCCACTTACCTTACCTTACTCCAGTTTATGTCAACTTTACGGGTGAGGGTCGATCCCCGGATTTTTGCACGTGGGAATCGTGACCGACGATGCTGCTGGCCGGCGGGTTTTCTCGGAGATCTCCCGTTTCCTCCTCCCTTTCATTTCGACGCTGCTCCACACTCACCTCATGTCGCCTCTCACTAGCGCTGAAGACCAATATTTCTCGCTCACTCTACGGATGAGACGAGAACTCTCCTACATTTGGCAACAGTGCTTCTCTCCCCACAAAGGCTACATTGCCAACCGTTACTGCCGGCCAGCCGTTCAGAATATTAAAATCAGTAGCGCTCGAGAGATAATGGCGACTTTTTGTTAATTTTATTTCGTGGAAATACTGTCCGTCCTTGTTTACCCGCGAAGTGCGACTGTTAACCTCAGCAGAAAAAATGCACGCCCTTGTATCCAGTACCCCCCCCCCCCGCCAAAAAAAAAAAGTACACGTACGAAAGGTTTGATGAAACCGTCCAGAGCGGCTGCTAAGTCCAATTAGATTTTATAAAAAGCGCTCGATACTTCGTCGAATGGTCGCTACGGTTCTTGCTCGGAAAACGTGTGTGTGTGAGAGAGAAAGAGAGATAAATACTATTTAATTTGTAAATGTACGTAGATAATGGCCTTTTGCAATGAGCATCTACACTTTGTTTGAAATACAGTCCAACGTTTTAAAATTATAATATTACGTAAGTTAGCACAAATTATAGATAAAAGTTTGATGAAGGCAATACTTTCTGAATGATAAATGTATACTTAGGTTTTGAACCGATAATAATACACAAAACACATCTTAAATGTACTCTGATATGTTCCGCCCGGTTTATAAAAATTAGAGGCAGGTAAAAAAGACAACAGGCAGTGGCTATATGTGCCGTAAGGTAACTTCAACCTTTTATGAATTCATATTTTGACAAATGGCACAGAAAAATTGTATAAATACGAGTTAGTGGACGGTAGCTTTCTTTTTACGTTCGAGGAGCAGAAACGAGGAAGGCGATAAGACGAGTATAACATGTCCGTCAAACACCTTATCGCCTCTAGGCGCGAAGGAATAAACTAGCGCGCATTGTTTTTATAGAAGCTGATTTTCAACGGGACTTCAAGCGATGACCCTGGTATATTTGAGAAAAGTATGTGGTAAAGTCCAATGCAGGTTTCTATGATTTTGTTTTACGATAACTGTTGATATTTGCACGGCTACAGATACGTGATTAAGTAAATTTTAGCAGTTTTGAGGAGCTTGGGAATCATGATTTTAATTAGCTGACGGCATTTTGAAAACCATCGGGAAACAGTTTGAAGTGTGTCTTCTTTTCGTAGATAAACGCACTGAAAATATTTTCAACAGAAACACAAGAAACAATACTTTCCGTAGCACGCTACACCGCGGCCCACACGCCAGATCCACAAACTCTTAAGAACTTTGCAATTATTTAAAACAAATAGACGGCCATTTGTTGTTACATTAAAAATAATTGTACAGTGCTGAATGTAATATGTTCAGTGACATATTTGCAACTGTTGCAAGGTTAACCTTATCGTGCGGCACCTGCAGTCAGTGGTAGCCCGCGGTTACGTTCACAAGTGCACTGCAGATGCAGATAGTAGAGACGTGGCGAGCGAGCAGGCATATCGACTGCAGCAGTAGAAGAGGAGGCCAAGATTGACGAACAGCTGTGGTAGCGTTCAACCACTCCCATTATTTATACATCATACAGTGAAGTTAATACACAAGATGTGATGCACTGTAGCCAGAGATGAGAGAAAAGTACACATGGAGCATTAGCATAATATACCGAGGCCTAGCCTAATGTGTTTATTCAGCTAGCAATATGGCAGAGCTGTTTCCAAGTACAATCAGCTGTTCCAACGAGCTATATAGTTAACATAGAGGGGCGGAAACGCTTCCAAAGTGAAGCCCAATTGAACGGCTGTTTTGACCCCAGAAAACATGGCGAACAGAAGTGTGGTCAACATTATGTTAAAAATCCGTCATTATGTTCGCATAAAACCCCTTACTTTATAGTTCCACTATATTCCCGCTAAACACAGGAAAAAAATGCCAATAATTATAGTAATATATTATACTGTAATAAAGTTTAAATTAGCATAATCGCTCTCATCTCTCGACCGGAAATAAAAGTCCGCCATTTTATCTAGAGTCAAAATACCACGTTCAGTTAGGCTTCACCTCAGAGCCTTGGAGATTGCTGTTTCCGCCCCTCTATGTTTACTATATAGCTCGTTGAGCTGTTCCTATAAATGTATTGAGAAATGAGGTTAATGTTAGCCAACCCACAGTCGTATTATGCACGTTGCTATAGTAACGAACAACTTTTTTCCAGTTACCAATATGGCGGATGAACTCCTCCCACTTCCATCTAAAGGCCTCTTACCTCTCGCCTTAAGAGTATTCAAATGCGATAAAGTCATAATTGTATATTTATGTGAAATAGTGTTAGTTTTGTAGACGATATTTGTGAGTGCAGTTTCCTCATGAAACAATTTTAGCTGGCGTAGCTTTCACGTAACGGTGCGTCAAAGTCAAAATTTCCATGTTCTGCTGCCATGCAAATAGTAAAAACCAATTTACTTAAGTACGTGAAATAATTCACAGTGAAATAACATTCTATGGGCAACGTAATAAGACATTTGAAAAAAAAAAAAAAATCCCGCGAACAGTTTTTGTACTTGAAAAAAATGCTGAATTTGCAACTTTTTTCTATACTTTCATGATTTTTTTAAATTCAAACTATTATGTTGTGGATTATTTAATGTTTTATTGCATTGCTCACGAGAAGTAAGTTCAAAGAGAATTATTTTGTTTAAGTAGGTCAGTTGGTTTTCACTATTTGCATGGCAGTGTAACAAGCAAACTTTGACTTTGACACCCCGTTATGAGTAGAGACGTGTAAAATTCGCGTTATTTTCTATCAGAAGACTGAGCTCCGACGTACTGTACGCTCGTACGACGTCTGCCATTAGCTGAATTTGGTAATGCTCGCAGGAGACATCTTCTGGACAATAGTAGAAGTCTCCCAGTCCTAGTATGCAGGGCACTCACAGTCAAATAACACCACAGCTATCCAATGAAAACACGAAACATGTTCAAGAATATATAGGACAGTAAATGCTAGTATATCACCAAATAATAAAGCGAATTTTGCATGTCTCTAATTATGAGAAAACTATGAGAGCTAAAATTGTTTCGTCGGAGTAAAATGTACTCACAAGTATCGTCTACACGATAACCAATATACATCCAGTGTTACAACTGTACAGTTCTAATTGGGTCTGTTGAAGAGGGACACAGTGCTTCATATAAACTATAGCCAAGATAGGTTCACAACCTTCAGTGTTATACATAGTACGTTGGAGTCTAGCAAACAATCAACATTTCCCACGGTAAACCAGTGTCTCTAGATCAACTCCTTGTCTCCTTTATACCAAACTCCTTCAAGCATAGAAGGCAGCTTGGTGCGACCTTTATTAGCATTAATTACGAACTTTAGACTTTGATTAGGGAGACAGACAATATTTCTCAGTATTTGTGAGGCGCTCGTTTCACACTTTCCAACTACGGCGACTAAGGCTGTTTGTTTTGCTCGAGCAACTTTGCATAGGCAAGAGCTGGTCTCTGATCATTATTGAACGTGTTTGCCGTTGTTTCGTGCACGTTATTACTAGCATTCACGCTACATAAATATTACACGGTCTGCTCTACTTCCTGCCTTCCTCGGTTCTTCAACAGCACAAAGTAAAATTTATATGTTTTCCCCTTCAATTTACAGTCGTACTACTATAGGGCGCTGTCAAACCCAGAAACCTGACTCAATACTTGTCGAACATACATGCATGATGACACTGCACTGTATTTTTCCTTCATATCGGTAAGGTGAGGCAAATGAACTTTACGTCTCGTCGACAGCGAGGTCACTACAGACAGTGACATACTACTTAGTACAATGACAGGAGCTGGGAGAGGAGTCGGATGTAACCTTCGTTAAGGAACCATCCCAGCATTCACCTGGATAAATTTCGGGATACCACGGGAAACCGAAACCAGGATGTCCGGAGCCGAGGATCGAATTTGTGACCAAATATAACAAAACGTCGTCGGTAAAATTAGAAAAAGAAATGTCTCTTGCTAAAACTGTTTAAATCTCGTACTTTAAGGGTAATCATTAAATGTTTGATTACACAGAGAACTGATATTGCCTACCAAGTATGCCTGAGCCTGATACAGTAGCGAGTAAGACTTCTATAGATATCTTCATAGCCGCGGTGTGGACCGGCGACCAAGAGGCCTATTCTGTACTTGTTGGGTTCCTCATACGATCTTCATACAAAAACAGTCACTGGGTAACTATTTTTTTTACCATGAAAATTCGTATTCTGTAACCGAAAATGGTGCCTTGACTAACTTTCAAAAGTCTCGTGACTCTCTTCATATAATAACCGGGTCATTGGATGTTGTTAATAGAGAAAGATAATGAAAATGACCGACCTATGTAAGTTGCGTTCTACGATATCCTCGTTGGAGAACAAATACGACTGAAATGTACCTGGGAAGGGGATAGAAATATTTCATTTTCTTTTTCATATAAATGTAATACGTTTCGTAAATTATAGCTCTGTGTATGTTAACGTTAACTGCCGCAAATAAATACAATACAACATGCGAGATGCTATCTCTTGGCCCTACATACATCAATACTGTACTGTGCTGCTATCTCTTGTAGGCATAAATTCACTACACTGTCTTTCTACTAGAAACGAGTTGATGTGACTTTTAACTGGTGTTATAAAAATGAACAAATACAATTTATATTATTTTCAACAAAAATTAAGTGATTAGTAATTCAAAACATGCTGTGAAAACTGAGAACATACACTTTAGTAAGATGTACGAAGGTTTTCAATGCCCAGCCTACAGTGTTGCCAAGCATATTGAGATTCTGGTAAAGGAAGGCGTTAGATAACACGATATAACGACAGTCACGAGTGACTAACTGTATATATGTTACTCACGAAAGACAGCCACAGGTGATGATCTTTGCAAGTGGTAAAGTTAGGAAATACACCCCCAGGTGAATAATATCATTCGAACCAAGGATACAACCTCAGTTTTCTATGTTAAGCAGTGTACGAGACGGAAAAGGTGGCCTACGATGCCGTACCTCCAGTTCCTGTATCCAGTAGTACACAAGACGAAGGAAAGATTGTGAAGCACTACGTCTCAGTTTCCGTGTCCAGCAGTGTACCACGTTACGTCTCGGTCTCAGTTTCAGTGTCGAGCAATGTACGAAGTATTGAGGAGGGGAGGGCAGATCACAGTTTGCATGTCGAGTAATATACGAAGTTGTGTTTGAGGAGGGGTGGGGAGGGTAGGTCACAGTTTGCGTGTCGAGCAATGTACGAAGTCGTGTTGTGGAGGGGTGGGGAGGGCAGGTCACAGTTTGCGTGTCAGGAGGTGTAGATGTGCGGGCCAGACACAGCGGCCCCAGTCGCGGTCTGTTTTGCCGACGAAAAGGCGAGACTAGGTCGCCGGGGATATAAACAGCCTCGCGTGCCCCCGGCCAGTGAGTGGGAGAGGGGCGGGTCCACGTCTCGTTACGGCACTCAGACCTACATATTTGCACCGTTCCTCCCCTCCCCCCTCCTAGGTCCCGTCACCTCCCACACCGCTGCTGGCTCATACAACCATTGTTTTACACCGCCGTAGGTTGCTCGCTATTACAGCAATTCATGCAGTTGTCCTTGAATTTAGTGCAGCTACTTCACTGGATGATATTGTCGAGAAAATACGTTAGCAGCACTTGTTTTCAATGCCTTATACACACACCTGCAGGTCAGCTTCGTGGTTAAGTCATTGGATATTTTAACTCTCGCTTGCCTTGGAGATCTACTGGCAAATCACAAACGCAGGGTGTCAAAATTACATTCTGATTGGTGGAGTCAAATGACAGACGTGTCTGAACAAAGACAAGCTGCCTATTTGCACATAAGGCAGTAAAACAACGCGTTGAATTATTTTTTTCGATACAAACTCGTGGTTTTAATGATAAGGGTAGCCTGCGCGAGTGTTTTGACGTAATGATACTGAAGAAATGAGCACAAACTCTCCGAGTTCCTGAGGGCTTCCTAAAGGCCTATTCACAATTGCGATGTTTGAAGTTGTGTCCTAGGAAAAGAACGCGCTGATTGGCGCACGTGACTCTGTGACGTCACATCAGTGTCCGAAGTTACAGTGTCTTAGGGCAAGTTTGGTCCTAAGACAAATATTCACCAATCTCAACTTTCGTCCGAAGTTGTGTCCTAAGACAGAAGAAAATTTCAACTATTTTCGCGGGAATTCGTAACTACGTATAACATTGAAAACATTGAAATTAAACTCGAAAAAAATTGAAGATTTAAATCACTAGGATATGGACAAAATGTTACTAATATTAATCACAATTTTGGACCATCTTCGGACACAATAAATGTGAACAGCGAGGACGAATCTAACCACGAAGTTCGGACACGTCTACGTCCACTGCCACGGTCACGTCCGTGCGGACACGGCCATGTGTAAATAGGTCTTAACAGACACACACAGTAGCAATCACGTCCGAGGCAAAGACGTTACTGCGGACAGTACGTATGTCGAGATGCTTATTACGTCGCTATAACGTCTATATTTGCACAGACGTAAAACGCATACCCTGAGGAAAAAAAAAATTGACGGTTAACTGCAACGTTCGCCATGATCCCATATGCGAAAAATCACGTGTGGCCTCGCCGGGAATTGAACCAGGATCACCTTGTGTCTGTGTGTGAGGGGAGGGTTGGTCTGACCAACTCACCACCGCGACCTCCCGCGTATAAAATAAATAAACTATCAACATTCTGAAATATAATTACGTCGTCTCTTCAACGACGAACAATCAATGCTACACTCGTTGCTATCGTGCCATAAGTATTGTAATAAATTACAACATGGGTTAACTCGTCTTACCTAAAACATGGAACTGAGTAATACAAATATAGGTGGTTCACAGTAAAGCGAGTACTTTTAGCGGCCATCATGTATAGAATAAAAATATAAAAAAATATTTAAGACCACTTCAGACTTTAAGAGTTAGTGGACGCCAGTTTTTTTTTTTTTTTTTTTTTTTTTTTACGTTCGAGGCACGGAAACAAGGAAGGCGATAAGTCGAATATAACACGTCCGTCAAACACCTCATCGCCTCTATGCGCAGAACTAAACTAGCGAGCAGTGTTGACGTAGTAACTGTTTATCAACGGGACTTCAAGCGATCACCCTGTTATATTATTTGTGGAAAGTATGTGATAAAGTCCATAGCAGGTTTCTATGATTTGGTTTGCCGATTACAGTTAACATTTTCCCAGCTGGTGCAACGTGAAATAGTCAACTTTTAGCACTTTTGAAGAGCTTGGAAATCATGTTTTTGAATAGCGGGTGGAATTTTTTTAAATAATAGGGACATAGTTTGAAGTGTGTCTTCTTTTCGTAGATAAACTCATTGGAAACATTTTTCATAGTTACACAAGAAAAAAATGTTTCCCGTAGCACGCTACAGCACGTCTCAAGCGTCCGGGCCTCTAACTTTTGAGTACAGAACAATCTTCATAGTTTTATTTTTTAACGAGTAACTTTGTTAATATTAAAAATGCGCGGGAAACTAGCTGAAAGTAAACAAGTAACCAAGGTTTCCAAAGTGCTCACTTTATCCTGACCCACCTTTAATAAAACTAATAAATATCGCTACTAGGCCCAAGGGACCACGCGCTGCTATTTGTAATCTCCTTGCACAGTTTCAACAATTGTTCTGATTACTGGATGTAATTGCAGCTCATCTGCAACCCCCAACCTGGATGACCAGAGATTAATGAGGGATGACATAAAATAAGACCCTACAGATGGAGCAGCCACAGAATGCAAAAGTGGGGGTAACAGAAGCACCACGTGAAAACCGGCCGGCCAACGACACTTCCCACAAGCGAAAAATCCGGGACCGACCCCTCCAGGGATCGAACTCGGATCGCGATTCGTCTGACCACTCGGCCACCGTGGCCACGCACAGAGTAATAAACGGACAAACATTATGTACAGTATTTACAGTAAAGCAGATACTGCATCAACTGGCCTGGATTACGTAAACAGCAAGGTTGGGAATTAGAAAGTCAAACCCGTGGAAGAGCGTGGATGTGTTTAACTGTAAATAGGATTTAGTTAGATATTCATGCCTTCCGGGCAGCAGAACGGTATATGCGGAAAGTGTTCCAGTAGTTACACATATGAAAGTAGGCTCGCTTCCTAAAATTTGCATTTCCGGAGTGTGTTTCCTAATTAATACATACATAGGAATACAAATTAACCCCACCATTTTATTTCCTAGTCCGAAGGTCACACACATAAACTGCTATGTCATGGATGGCATTAAAGCGATGTGTGATACTGGTATTAATATAGGTTGTGCGTGGAGCCCGCTTCCAGCCCCAGTTTTAAAAATTAAGCACTTGCACATAGAGACGATGAGAAAAGTTTCCAGCAAGCAGATATCGTCCTTAGTGCCAGCGCGCTACCAAGTCACGATCGCATTCGTTCTGTTCTATGCAAAATACAAAGCGGAAACCTGATTATAATATCACAGTAAATTATATGAAACATAATTTAGCTGAGACTTAATCTTCATATGTTCCCAGCTCTCTCTCTTCGGATATGTACGCAAAATTGATATCAAGTAGACAATTTTTGCTGACGGTTTTTTTATTTTACGGTTCATCGCACTGTAACACTGTAAGTACTAAAGCATACAAACGTGGCTATAATATTATGTAATAAACGAAAACATAACGTTCAACAATAACATAGTTTCCGAGTAAAACAACACAAGAATAAGTATTCGGAACTCTCCCGAGCTAACACAGACTTCTCTTAAGTATTATCAGATCATCAAATGAACACGTTAAAAAAAAAAACCCAATCATGTAACGATAATACAGTTTTTCCTTGTTTCAAGGCATGTCATGCAATCGGCTTCTATACAGCCGGCAAACACAACCTTTGGACGGCTTTATCAATATAAAACATACAGTAACTTTCACAAACCACTTTTTAAACCAACGCATGTAATACGCGGAACTCGCGCAAGATACCAAACTCGCGCTAAATCTCATGCGAGAATTACTCGTATAAGGTGAGTCTCATGCGAGAATTACTCGTATAAGGTGAGTCTCATGCGAGAATTACTCGTATAAGGCGAGTCTCATGCAGGATCATGATCTAAAACACGCCCTGTTTATGAATGCAAGTCACTTCAGCTCGCATGACAAGGGTTATATTGGTCTTGTGGTCATATGAGGATGAAGCTTTCAAATGTTCACGAAAATCTGAAAATGAGTTAAACATACACTTACATAAGTTCGGTGGGTTACACATAAATATGATTTAACAAAAAACTTACGTCATAACGAGGGCACAACAGCTACTATCTCTTGGATGACGTAGAGTTACGAAAAACAGCCTCCGACAAGTTCACTACCTTTAAAGACATTCTTGTCCATAATATTATTAATTAGAAACTAGACATGAAATTTTTTTCCCTTAATGACAAACGTAATATGTATTAATATGACATATTAATTATTATAATTTGACAGTTAAAATGACAAATAGTATTTCTGTCACATTTAATACTGGTTAGTATCCCAAAATATAAGTTTTTTCGCTTTCATGTAAAGTTGAATAAGGCGGACATGTTTGGTTTTGAAAGGTTACTCCTCATAATATAGACCTTAGAACTGAGAGTAAATAATTTCAGGAGTGCGTAGAGGAATATAAACCGACATACTGTACATGTATTTTTTTAAATACATAGTGGATACCAATGAATAGAAATTATATATCTATTCAAAAATACAATATTAACAATAAATCACTTCTTGCACGTTAATGTTTATTTTAAAATCAATTTTTGTACAATTGTTAATGTGTTTCCTATAAAATACGACCAGGGGACACCAGCTTATCTGCTGCAATGAGAGAACTTACTAAGATACGTCTTTGTAAATTTTTTTTCCGATAGTGTTTTGCTGTTCCTGCATGAGAGTTCGCATAATAGGTCCCATACTAGATTATTTCACCACACGTCGCTGTCTCAAGTTACCTGAAAACAAGGCTCTAATGGGCTAAAAGTCTCAAGACTGCACAGAGAAATGACAACTGCATATTTGACTGAGTGACCAAACACAGCTAAACGAGTTTCAGAAAACAGAAGCCGACACATTTACCGAAGTGACAAAAGAAAATAAGAGTTTGACTTCGACTTTAGTTTGAAAGAAAAAGTTGCGCAAATATTTTCTTGGAAGTCTCGCGGCAAGTGAGCAAAACACGATAACGTGGGATTTCAGATATACTGTAGATTATTCGCGATAACAAGAAGAAAACTGAAGTGGAAAGGTTGATGGTAAGAGTGTCGTCATGCAACTAGGTGCTTGTGATAAGAGGTGCCAACCTTGCAGAAACAACACAACATGCGAGCAAGGACGTCTGCAGCTGGTGCCATACGACGCACGTGTACGAAATATTGAGTGTAAAGTTTAATCAAAAATAAATATATTTTGGGCAGGGTACCTGAGGTGCAGGGCATCGGACCCCGAATGCGCCAGAAGGAATCTGGCTTGAAATGAGGCACTGCAATGTAGACGTCGCAGAATGTGAAGGGGAGGGGAAAACGGGAGTACCCCGAGAAAATCCGCCGGCAGTAAATACTAGCTTTGTTAGGACAGCAGTGTTCATATACTAATTGGTAAACTTACGCCTGCTAGTATTCTTACTAAAACCTGTACATTACCAACCGTTTAGCTCAAGGTGATTCAAGATTACAGGTGTTTTGCCGGACTGATATTTAAATCCGCAAGTAATTGTCTTCCAGGAATAAACATGCCATATATTTACAGGCGTTTGGACGTACATAATTTTCTTTTCCTATTTGGTGTATCAACCTAATGCTGAACTTTAGGACAAGCATGTAGGAAGAACCACTTGCAAAAATATTTTAATTTTTTTTTTCATGAAAACCACATTTATCTAATTGAAATTAGCTGACGACACATAATTTTAACGCCTCAATTATCACAGTTTTAAGTTTTTCCCTGAATTTTCTTTAACAACTTGCGAAGACGCTGTTGGCACAGTGGTTAGAGCACTCGCCTCCCACCAGGACGACCCGGGTTCGATTCCCGGCGGGGTCGGTCCCCGGACATTCGCATGTGGGAATAGTGCCGGACGATGCCACTAGTTGGCGGTTTTTCTCGGGGATCTCCCACTTCCAGCCCCCTCCTTCTGACGCTACAAACATCATGCCACCCTTCACCAGCGCTAAAGACTTGATGCTAAATACTGACCAAAATATCTTCTATCAATTAACAACTTGCTCTTCTTGACTGTTGGCTGCAAGGACTTCATTTGTTTGCTGAAGCAGATGCACGTGGTAGGGGATATGGACTGTTACGACCATGAGCCATCATTTATTCTGATTTTACGATAGTTATTTTTAAAATCCTAAACAAGAGCAGATATCAAACTTTTACAGAGTTTCGTTAGAAACAGAGTACACTATGTTAACTAATTTTTTCAAGACAAAATACACAATAGTTTCAGCTAATTATACAGTTACAGTAATTATCATTAATTAACTAATTATATATTATATATTAACTAACTTATTATACATTATATATAAATAATTATAATTTTGTGTCGCGAAAAAAATTAGACTACAGTATAAAAAACAACTTTTAACAAAACTGTGCAACAGTTTTTCCATACCTACTTTCGTTCATGAATAAAAAAATTGTTATAGTTAAAACAGTTGGATCATGGCCAAGTAACATGAAAAATGCATATATTTTTCCAGGCGCCATTGTTGCTGCACAATATGCTATTGAGGTCGTCCGCAGTAACTGAACAAAAACAAGATTACCTTCGCATCACCTTGGGTATTATGTCGAAGGGTCAATGATACGACGTGGCGCATAACCTCGTCTTGTTTTTCAACACGCGGGAAAAACACACTTACGTAAACACGCGGACATCCATCCACGGCCGTGTACCAGTTGTAAATTCAGTACATCAATAAAGTTTTTCTTTGGCAGACCGAAGACTGTTTCGTTATTTAGCCGGGTTTGTGAAATATTACAACTGAAGACTGAAATGTCAAACACGTCACTATTTTCGTAGACTTAAAATTACAGTTGGAAGACTGTTAACAGTACTGTAAGGATTCTCTTTATACGTTTCGTATACTTGCATGATTACCAGTCCTGGGAAAACCTCTAAAGAAGCGAAACGTTTGACTTTCAAAGTCAACCTAACTGTAAACTCAACAAAATTTTATCTCACAAGACAACTGCCTCACAACTAAGTCCTATATCTATACATAGACATGTACAAAGTGGGAAGAGGTACGTAAGGTAAGGTATATGGGCTTTATGGCTCGTCGACAACGAGCTCATGCGTTATGCCAGGATACTTTTCAGTCATTAAGGGTGTTCAAGTGCGATAAAGTCATAATTATAAATGTATATGAAATATTGTTAGTTTTGTAGACGATACTTGTGAGTGCAGTTTCCCCTTACAAAATAATTATAGCTTTCATAGTTTTCTCATAACGGTGCGACAAAGTCAAAATTTGCTTGTTCTGCTGCCATGCGAATAGTGAAAACCAACTGACCTACTTGAATAAAATAATTCACTGTGATATAACATCCCATGAGCTATGCAATTAAGTATTTAAAGGACCATAACGTAATATTTGGAATTTTTTAAAAAATCGCAAAAGTACAGGAAAAGTTTTGAAAACTTAGCAATTTTTTCAAATACAAAAATAGTTCACGGGATTTTTTAAAAATGTTTTACTATGTAACCCGCGGCATGTAATTTCACTGTGAATTATTTCACTTACGTAAGTCAATTGGTTTTCACCATTTGCATGGCAACAGGACATGCCAATTTTGACTTTGACGCACCATTATGAGAAAACTATGCGAGTTAAAATAATTTCGTAAGAGGAAACTATATTCACAAACATCGTATACAAAACTAACAATATTACATATCAATATAAAATTATGATTTTTATCGCACTTGGAACACCCTTAAGGGGTACGGAAAAGCAAGATGTCGAGCAAATGACTGGAATACTCAGTTGTATATAAAATCTGCACTACTTGTCATTATTCGATGAGAATGTGTTGCCGAGTAGATATATTGTTAGTAGATGTCTCTTTATACAGCATTAGGCGGTAGTATGTTTTGCTTTCGAGTAAAAAATTAAAAAAAAAAAAAAAAAAAAAATAGAAAAATAATGGCTTGAAGCCACAAAATCTATAAAAATGGAAAACTTTAATTTTCACAGTTTTAATGTGATAATATCCAGGCCTCTGTAATAATAGAACTTGCGTTTTGATTTTAAAATAATTTTAACATCCATAAAGCTCTGTGCAAACTATTCTGAGATTTAAAAAAAGTATATTTTCAAACGAAAACGCGAGTATTTTTGAAATTCTGTTTCTATAGAGGTTGGATATTATCACATTAAAAACTATAAAAATTAAAGTTTTCCATTTTTATGAATTGTATGGCTTCAAGAACTAATTTTCCTAATAACAGTTTTTAATTTTTTTACTTGAAAGCAAATATACTACCGCCTAGTGCTGTATAAACAGACATCTACTAACAGAATATCTACTCGGCAAAACATTCTCATCGAATTATGACGAGTAGTACAAATTCTATCGACGACAGAGTATTCCGGTCGCTTGCTCGACGTCTTGGCTTCCCATACCCCGTAACGATAAATCAAACTGATGATAAGCCGACATTGTTGATAAAGTGTAAAAGGAGCGATGAGTGTTTACTCTCACTGAAGCGAATATTTTGTTTATTGGCTAAAGGATACAGCTAAGAGAAGTCGCTAGCAAAACTTCATCTAAAGTCCACGGAGTTAAGATAACATAAATGTTTGCACGTAAATTGTATATTTGTAGATAACTGTTCAAGGAATATGGTTATCATTCCAAGATAACATGTAAAAAAACTTTTATCTATAGACGCCAAGATTGAACTTAGCCCTTATTGAATGTCTTTGGATAAAACTTGTAAAATGGCTTTAAAAAAATACTTTTTTGAACTTTGGTGCTCAGGATCCATAAGGTAAACAGAAAAGTACATTCTGACGTCTGTATTTCAAACATTTGGCTTTCGCCACATGCAATAATATCGCACTGTTGCAGATCTAATTTTATAATTTCCGTGGCATGGGATTACAAGGAGCGCCATAAGGACCTGGAAGCGCGAGATCGCTAAAGGAATGTCATAAATAGAACCCACGATTTTTCGTGTAAAGAATTGTTTCAATGTCTAATGTGCACATATGCAGCCCTGCTTCGTGATCAGTGATTGGTTGTTTATAACTCTCAGCGTCTAGGGTTCTACCCGCAAATCACAGACGTGTGGTGTCACAGTAACCTTGTTCCTGTTGGCACAGTCAAATGAGCCACGTCTGTGCAGTAATACATTCTGCCAATAACCATGAAGCATAGTTTAATATGTGCACATAAGGCATTGAAACAAACTGTTGCAGAATTATTTTCGCAAAAATCGTGGGTTCTAGTCAAATCATGACACACAGCTGGAAAAGATGGCCTGCAGAAGTAAACAACAGGAGTATTCTGGGAAAAAACTCAACAGGCTTTGCCACCGATGTCTCAAGGCCGAGCCGGTCTCCGTAGCATAGTCGGTTAAGTGCTGCTCATTTCGAACATTTATTGTATCATTGAATAAAAAATTAAGAACTGCAAACAATTGCCATTGCTGTTTTCTCAATCACACCCGATATTCCTGAATACTCATTACTCCTAAACTATTTGTTTCCGCTACATGGTTATCTGGCGAAATATTTGTACTTATCTCCTTCATCTTTCCTGTTACTTTGGGGATTGCATTTATGAACATCCTGTATACATACACAGTTCAAAAGAAAAAAATTAAATATATATACACACACGTATGGTAAAACTTTCCAACAAAACTCGGTCGCAGGTATTCATAATTCCTACGCTGTATAGTATATCACTTCGGGCATTTCAGTGTATCACGATAAAAAAAAACTCGTATATGAATGCAAATTTCTGATTTGCCCGTCACAAACATAATACTGTCATGCTGAGTGCGAGCGAGAGGTGACTGTCAGAGATAACAACACCCGCGTGTTTCCACACAGCTTCCGTCATGATGCAACTCACTTTTTTTTACTTTACTAAGTATAGGTTCACTGTTGCCAATCTTGTGTTCTCACTAACAGCCAACCGTACAACCAAACATATCATCATTTTCTGCACTTAGTAATATGTTTTAAAAACTGGACTTATATTTTCCTGGTATTTTATCTACAGTACACGCGCACTTCGACAGTAATTTTATATCAATTACTTACAGATGTAAAATAAAATAAACTTGGAATGACTACGGTTATGTTCTGAAGCAGTCCTGAATGGCGGGGTGGGGCAGGTTTCTGCTTTGTGGCTTTTCTTCACAAGGTAACTTACATCACAGTATTTATAGCTGCTGAAACCCTATAACGCATCAACCGTATCTTTGAGGGATAAAATCTTTGCGAAGAAAGATACACAAAACATGTCATGTTTGGTTATTTTAAAAGGTGCAATAACATAAAACACGTGATTCGACAAACATTACCAGGAAGGGCGAGAGTTTAAGATCCAAACAACTCATCACTCGTGGTTCACAGCAATAGGCGGTACTGATTGAAGTCTCTTTGGTGTAGAAGATATTTGCTTTGTTCTCAACAAAAGGATATTAAACTACTATAGGTTTTTAACTTAACAACGTCTACAAAACAAGCAAATGCACAAACCAGGTAACTCTATTTCAGCAGAGTATGCATTAAAAAATTGTTTGTACGAACAAAAATCATTTGAAAATTTTTGTAAGTTTACAATACTGTTATAAACTTTAGTAGAAGTGCTTTTACATATACAATTACGTCTGTATGTACACAATATTATTTCTACGTTTACAAACAATAACTGTATATTCACAAACATAATTCTTGTACTTTTACAACAATTGTTTGAAGTGTCAACAATTTTTTTTTGCAACCAGTTGTTAAGGAATTATTTTGTACAAGTACAAAATATTTTGTAAAATGTGACCGGCCGTCGAAAGTTATTTTGTTTTATATCAAACATCCTGTTCATAAAAATATAGACCCACTAGTCCCCACGGGCATTTGGAAAATGTAGAGCACTTTAATGATCGGTGACATTCTTGTTGTAGTGCCTAGACTGATAAATGTTCTTGAGATTAGTTACCAAGATTTTTATTGTAAAAGTACGAACGTTTTATTTTATTTTTTTTTTCAACTGTGTAGTTTTTGGAATACGACACTTTTATCGTAATGGCGTTACTACAACCACACAATTGTCTGTCCTTGTCATTTACACTATTGTGAGTTGTAGAAACCTCGTCCTGTGACGGAACTGTCACTTGCCTCGTACGTGAAGGTCTAACTAAACGTAGGACGCAGCGAGGTTCATTGATTCGCTACCCAAGCCGAGTTATACCACGGACGGTTCTCTTGCCTATTACCGATTACGGCTTCAAGGCTGTCTCGTGCTTTGTCATTCAAAAGTGAATGCGACTAACAGACAAGGGGACGTTGATGTAGCGTTCAAGATTATTTCCCAACAAGCACGAACTGTGCTGTAGGCTGTTAGAAATTACTGTTTTGTTGCATACTGTTAAAAGTACCCCAAATATCTAAACATATTAAAAGAAAACACTTTATGCTATGCTTCTGTTTTATTTTAATGGACACCATTAGTTGTGACGTCACACGAGAGCATTGGTTCCAAACAAATGTGTGTTTTGAAAGTTTAGCATTGAAATATAAATGTAAATATTAGTTACCAGTTGTCTTATTCCATAATTTTTTTATTGCCCATCTTTAAATTGAAAATAAATTATACTATTCAAACGAGAACAAACATGTAAGTTTACCTTTAGGTTATGTAACCTTGTCACTACTTACACATACATAACTCCGAATGCTACAATTTTTTCTCTTAGACTGTGTTCATAACCTCTATGATGTTACATATTTCGAAAAACAATAGATTCTACCCGATTTATCTTAGTAATGTAAAGTTAGGTCGTTGTTTAGCATGTGCCGAGAATATATCTGTTTGGAACCAGCATCGTTATGCGACGTCACACTAATGGTGTCCATTATTATTAGAAACATGTTTTTTTGGGCTTCTCAACGTTGATAGAAATGTCTTATTCTTTTCAGTCAGGCGGCTGTATTTAGTTAAAAATACCAGCCAACAATTTTTTTTTTCGGTTGACAATTCTTATGATAGCCATGCTCCATTTGGGACATTTCATTAACACTTTCTGTCACAAATTTATGTATTTATTGTTTACTACGAATCAGTTTTATGCCGAGAACTGTATCTGTACTATTAACATGCTCTGTGGTTTCTTAGAACCGATGAAGAATAAAAATAATGTCGATCGTCTGTGCAAACAAAGTAGTGTAAGTAATGGTCTCGATAGCAAATAGCAGTTTTACGATTATAAACGTTGCATGTAGGATGCTCCTGAATAACGTTTAAACCTCTTCGTCATGTTGTAATAGTGCGGAGATGAGTAAATTACTAACAACTACTTAAATATTTGGAACACGGCTTACATACGGGTATGCACAAAATGTTGATAAACATTGTATCTCAATAGTTGTTCATCAGCATTCAATTTATGGAGGTTTGTTACAGCAATAAAAATATAGACACATATAATATAACTCTTTTCTTTTTGACCACGCATTTTACTCCATTCAAGAATATTTAAGTTACTCTCGTAATAGTTGAATGTCATAACTAAACACAATACACAATATTTTCTATGCATTAAATTTGTGTTATTATCATGAAAATGTATCATAGCAAAACTTAAATGTATTACACAATGATGTGAAACTGTTAACTTAATACTGTAACTATTTTGTTAAATAATTAGTAATGTTTTTAGTAATTTAAATGTTATCTTGTTAGCAACATTTGTAAGTATTCTACGTTGTTACTATATTATACTGATGTGTTCCATATCACTACTGTATGTAATATGCGTACAGACGTCAGCAGAGTTAAAGTTAATTGTATTAGAGGTTAGAAATATACGGAAATTCTTATGGACGAGTTTGGCAAGGGACAGTTTTCACCGCCAGCAGCGCTGGTATTGGTAAAGGGTATATTTAACGGTGGCGCTTATGAAAAGACCTTCGAGTGCAAAACCGATGATTACAGAAGGACGAAGTTATAGGTCGTTCGGGATAAAGTGAGCACTAAAAATTTAACCTTTGAAAAATATCACTAGCCGTTACTGAACATTATTCAACATTAACAAGTTCCCTTACTGCTTGTATGGTTGGCAGCGATATGCCGAATATAATTCCGTGAATTTTCCAATATTTAAAGACAGCAATTCTAAAATAAAACCAACTGAGTTACACATACATTAGTAAAGTTTTATTTACCAAACTGTAAAGATTCCCACTGACTACACAATTTATCTCACACGCGCAACGATCAAGTGACGTGTCCAGAGAGGTTAGCCGTTACGCGCGGAAAGATACAAATTGGCTGAAAATATAAATTTTCACGGCTTTTTTGAGTGCTCACTTTATTCCGAATCACCTATATCTCCATAAACGCCAGCAGAAAGTTAATCCCTTACCAGAGTGTGTAAAAAGCAATTATAAAATGGGTCCCCCCTGTTGATCATACGTTGTGGTTGTGTGTGGTAAGCCTGGCAACAGAAACAAACAGCTTCAAGTGGACACACGTACGGTTTCAGTTACGAGTATGACTCTACAACTGAAGTTCTTCAGTAGCCACAGCCGTGAGCGGTTCGGTTTTTTTATCCTGTGTCGGGAATTCGGCACATTACGTGTCTGTAATGTTCTGGATGTTTCTGGAGTGTAGCAGAGTGTATTGTTAATGGAATATTGGTTCTAGTAATTGAATTTCGTTTTCTGATATTGATTCTTGCTATTGGCCGTGGCACAAAGCTGGAGGCCATTAATAATAATAAAAAAGGCTTTACAATTTGATGTCGATCGTCGATATCTGTCACAAGTCGACAAAAGTTCGGCAAGCCGATCTCGACGATACAAAAGGTGACACACAACGGGAAATTGCGGGAAAAGTTCATTGTTTGCTAGTCTCTAACGTGCTGTGTGTACTACTGAAGTTTTCATATTGATATTGACTGTCGTTTGTTTGAAGCATTGTTTGTACTAAGAACCGTACAGCTTAAGGCAATTATACAGCATGTCTACTGCTTGCACGATAAAGCAGATATCGAAAAACAGCTCCACAATTTTGTTGAAAAATTTTTTTACTAAGTAGTCTAATTATCTATACAAGAAATTAAGTAGATTCAGCTAGTTAGTTCATTAAAGGGGATTTATTTAATTATATAAGTAGATGAAACCATTGTACATTTTCTCTTGACAAAAATAGTTAACATAGTAAACAGTGTTTCTAACAAAACTGTCCAACAGTTTATCGATATCTGCTCTCGTTTAGGATTTAAAAATTAATTATCGTAAAAGCAGTAGTAATCATGGAGCATGACCTTAATACAGAACGTGTATGGTTTGTTTAAAAATTGTTCACATGTGTCACGATTAAAATACTGCAGTTTTTCGGAGACCATATTGGCTCTTTTTCGTTACTTTTTCGGAGACTGAACAGGTTAAACTTGTAAGAATATAGTAATGAGAGTTCCACCGGAAATTTCATAAATTATTATTACAAAAAAGAGGTTAAAAACTTAATGGGTCCTCGCTCTTTTATAAACTAGCCTGTAACAACGTAAAATAACGAAGAACATCCTGGGGTATTCACTATTTATCTGAAGCAAAATACATAATATTGTAATTTTCCAGTGTCCCTACAAATGATAGTCTCGATGAAGTCGACCTCGATAGGTCGATATCGACCTTCGACATGTTGAATAGTTGTACAAAATAATACCATCAAATCTACATATATTGCATGTCTGTGTAAACTTGAACATGCTGCACAGTCCTAGTTACGACAAGGATACATAGTTTTTTACACTACTGCAAAAAATTCCAAAGTTTTCTAACGGAATGTTCTGAAAAAATTCAAGACTACCAGCATTCATACGATACGCAATTCTATACAGGTGTTTTGCAAAGTAGTGTACCGTTCGTCCGCAAAACATTATTTTTCCTTGTTTTGACTTATTTTCATAACGAAAATACAGATACTTGGGGTGTAAAAATCTGAAAAACTACTATGTTTACTCCTACTAAAAAAAAATTAGGTACAAATTACGCCATATTCATGATAAAACAACGTAGCGATTCTTCGATAAGAAAATGATGTTGTTTAAAGAAAAATTTTCAAAATGTGTGTAAAACTACGGGTCTGACAGGAAGGAGCAAGTACGCCTGGCAGTGAGAGGTAAGTAACGGAGACGATGCAAGAGGCGCGTGTTGCTGAATGTAAGGAGTAGGGGGAGGGGGAGGGTGGCCTGACACAGCCGGTCACCTGAGGTCCACACACGTGACAGCTGGTGAGGTCAGCGAGGTCAACAGCCTGACAAGGTCCCAGTACAACACGCAATATTTCTCACACTCTTACACTTTGCTCCTTTATTTATTTATTTGACTTAGTTTTTGATGTCGTAGTTAAGGCAAAACTGCCTTTTCTTCCATTAAACCACACGCTGACAACTACATAAAAACAAAATCATGACACATAAAAGTTGTTAACATTAATGTTGCTCAGTATAAGGCTAATTATTAAGTGGAAAATCATTATACACATGAAAAAACACATACAAACATATTCACCCACACGAACACAATAACAAAAAGCTATTTGCGAGTAAATCTCTAGTGACCTAAATGCAGCAAATGCATATAAATATAGCTTTTAAAGGTTGCAATGTAACTAGATGGTATAACATTCCAGTTTCTATACTAAAATTATCACACCTATTGTAGTTTAGTATTTTCTTTGTTTCGTATAACTTCAATAATACATGTCAGCTACTTATGTGTAGTAACAGATGGAATTTTCTAAAGTATGTCTCAACACAAGACGAAATGTACAGTGTAAACAGTAAAACGGACTTATCAGGTTCTGTTATAACTAAAAATGTCGACTGACATATCATAAAACATCTACACCACTTAGAAAGTCGTGCCCTCACAACTGTCTCATTTTGCTGAAGTTATGCGAAACAGTCTATACCAGACATGGGCTAATTTTTTAAGGGGAGGGCCACATAAAATAAAAAAAAAATCTAGGAGGGCCGAAATTATTTTTTAACAAAATACAAATGTTGTCATATGATTAACTGTAGGGGTGATTCACAACCATTTCGCGGGCCGGATTGACTAGCCCGAAGGGCCGCACTTAGTACTTTGCCCATGATTGGTCGATACCGTATGTATCGGAGTTAGCTAAATACGAATACCTCGACAGCGTTTCAATCAGACCTAACTAAATGAACAACATACCATCGGCTTTACACCGCGACCACAGTGGACGTCTTTAGAGCTTACGAGTGAGAGTGAGTGAGAGATTTTGGTCAGCGGTTAACATCGAGGTATTTAGCGCAGGTGAAGGGTGATATGAGGCGAGTGTGGCAGAGTCGACCCGGAAGTTTGCATGTGGTAGTCGTGCCGGAAGATGCCGTAGGTCGGCGGGTTTTCTCGGGGATCTCCCGTTTCCCCCGCCCCTTCATTCCGGTGCTGCTCCATATTCACCTCATGTCACACTTCACCAGCGCTGAAAGACCTGACCATAGAGTAAATATAGTAGTATCAAGAACCATCACACAATGTTAGTTTCAGTCCACTAATGTTATCCACTGAGTTAGATTTTCAAGCGTTGTTCAGTACCATCAGCTTACTAATATAAAAATTACTTTTTAATTTTTCAGACATCGTAGGTATTTCGTACGAGGCATTTTAAAATAAGAATTTTTTGAAGATTTCAATTTTTCCGTATCTAATGGCGGAACACTTTTAAAATTTCCAATTTTAAACACGTGTTTAAAAAGTTAAACGATGTGCCTGGGAACGAGCTTGACTAACAACGCAACAAACACAATTACGTGCTACTGATTTTCTCAACACAAAAATTTGCAGCTGTATTATCTTACATTTATAATATGTCACTAAGTTTTTAATTTTTAATCTAAATAGACAACTGTACTTTTGTTACATAATCAAACATATGTAATTCACTTCTATAATGTTGGTATAATCCGCCTCGTATTAATTTAAGCATTTTGTTTATTCATATCATGTGAAGTTCTCCTGGCCAAGTGGGGAATTAAGGGGGGGGGGATGTACAACATTATGTAGGAAAAGTATGTCCAGTCGCCTCAAGGAAACTGGAGTTTTGTTCAATGATGATCCAAGTACATTTAGTGTTGAGATTTTTAAATGTTTGTGGCAATGGGAGTTTACAGAATTCCTCTGGGAATGCTTTTTTCTATTTTTGTGTGCGTTTTATATATATATATTTTTCTTGTTCGTTTTTCGTTATTTGTCATCCAACACAGGCTTGATCAGCAAAACATGAACAATGGCGTATGTCCACAAACCAATAAATTCTAACTCCATTTAGTGTGTTCAACTTGTATGTACGTTATTTTTTATGTCTTGTAACAGTAAACAGCCACAGTTGTAAGATGGCTGGTACTTTTTACGTTCCAGAAAATCACAGAAGCCAGTGCCTGGAACTAGCTGTTCTGCGCTGACCAAAGTCTCTTCACTTCCAAGTCCTCTTACAGTTGTAAGAGGGCATTGACATGCACTTGACGTCGAGCTAGCCAGCGAATGATGAGTCACCGTCAAATGAATATCGACCAGACGTACAGTAAAGTAGCACACGAGGTCTGAGAGCTGACACGACATACAACGCCGAGCTCACCAGGATATAAGTACCAGTCAACACTTCTAGTAGTGGGTCAGCCGATGACAAACAGAAAGCCACGTGGCAGTGCGAAAACTACTCTGATCCGGAAATACTCGCGAAACTTGGCGAGGCCGTAACATGACAGACGTGCGTGTTTTCACGTACGACACACGTGGTAACAAAATCACTACCTGCGTGAATTCGTGGGTTCAATACTACAATTAGATAACGTAATGTTCTTAAGTTTAAGTTATTTCAAGATGTCTACAACACCTTAAGATTGTTCCTATTGATTTGTATGTATGTATAATTTTGTTAATTAGGATTATTGTTAAAAACAAATTTGCATTTCAACAAATAATAATGCGTATGACAGAAGCAGTTTTGAATGTTGCAAGTAGATATCTCCATGTACCTAGTTATCTAGTTCCAGTATTAAAACCAGGAATTATGAACTGAAATTTAAATAGAGGAGTGAAGAAGACTTGAAAGCTGATGATGATGCAAGATGAGTGTGCGACGGAACACAGATGGGGGTGATAATGCCAACACCCTGATACAATTAGTCGGCCAACGGCAGCGTCCGGAACGTTTTCCACGTGCCAAAATAAGGTGCCGCCCACCGGTAGTCGAACCCGGATCCTCGTGGTGGAAGGCAAGAGGTCTAACCACTTCACCACCGCGACCCTATATGACTCAAAATAGTTAGTAAACAACAAAACATAAACCTCTCCCCCTAGCACTGCCGCGGTCGATTCACACTTCGACTAGTTTTTAAACAGATCGGGGTCAGTTCCCTGCAATGGCGTTGCCCACGAAGAGCTTCTAACTTCAGTATAAAAAACATATTTACCTACAAAACGACAAGCCAACACCGATTCCGTTGTACGTATTTAAGAGGCGCCGCTTTAAGTCCCATAAAAAAGAAAAATTTAAAAGCAAGACAATTTTCATATATCTACAATGTTTTGTAACAAATATATCAAAATTCATACCTAATTTTTAGTAGCACTAAAAACCTCGTGTTTTCAGATTTCTGCACCCAAATTTTAGTAGTTGTGTTATTAAAACTAGCTGTAATTAAGCAAAATATTTTTATTCAAAGGAATGGCGCTTTATTTTGCAAAACGCCTGACGTAAGACTTCAATGAGCCTTGAATTTTCTCAAAGTATTCCGTTAAAACGTTTTGAGATTTTTGCACCAATGTAAAAAACAACCTACCAATCATGAACTTAAGTAAATGGCAGCCCATACGCTATTGGGCCGTTGGCGGCCACTAGAAGCCAAATATCTAAAGATCATCTCTGTAAATGAAATGGTGTACACACTTTTAGCAAAATGGTATTATTACTGCAAGTTGTCGTACGAACTTCGTTTAACTGAATGATGTAACACCTCATCTTCTCTTTTGCTGCTGCATTAGAGGCGAGCTGATCTCCGTAATTACTGTACTCTTTGTTTTGTTTCCTTCTTCATGAACAATTTTTGTTTCTGGACTTGGATTGATTTTGAATTCGCTGTTTTAATAATTTCAGGGAGCGGAGGCAGCAGGCGGGAGCGGAAGAAGAACTTGCGAGAGACGTGGGCACCACGTTGTTCTACATCCGCCCAGACAACCCTGAAGATATTGCTTGTCTTCTACAACTGACGCGTCATTATAGCCAACATTCCTGCTAGTTAAACTTGTATCTCCCACGCCACGTGTTTCTATTCCTTCGCCACGCCACGTGTCAAGTGCGTCCACGCTCTGAATATTTCGCTAGATATGTTCGTGTGCGTGTTTTGATGTAATGAATATTGTGAAATGTACTGAGTCTTACTCGTCTTTACACACAAAAAAATGCACATACGTACTGTACTATTGTGGACATACGCCATTCCGCTATTATGTCCTCCCGGAAATCTTAGTATCGGATTTAAAAAAAAAAAAAAAAAAAAAGGAAAAACAAAAATAATAGAAAACAAGCCTAGTTTGGCTGTATTCAACACATCCATAAACGAAAACAGAACATGATAGATCGTATATGCAAATATTGCAATGTCGCAAGATATGTCCACAATAACACAGTAGGCCCTACGTTATTCTGTCCCATTGCAAGAAACATCCAAAGACATTATAAAAGAACATACGTTCAAAACCCTTACTTTTAATGTTGCGGTTTGCATAATGGTTTAAGGTGAAGTGTAGTGTCATTGTATTTTTCATCATACTTATTGTTTCACTTTCATTTCTCGTAATTTAACTTCGTAAGAACGTAATACTAGCATAGCAAGCAATCGTATGCTAGTTCCGTTGCAGCACTTGAAACCGTACAAAGTAATTAATTTTCTTCTCCGAATGTTTTTGCAGGGAAGCCTAATCTAGGCATTCCGTAAATAATTTAATTAAATAAACCACAGTCGTACCTCGTGTTTTAACGTTCTTAACTTAGCCAGAATTTTAATAATGAAACTACAGTAGAATATGTTTTAGTACTCAAACACTAATACATTTGAGTTGCCAGCTGTCCACCCCTACCCTTAAAAGGATTTAATGGCTATTCCTGACAACTTAAACAACTAACTGTTGTTGATTCTGCAATATGCAACATAAATAATAATTGCATGGTTAACTGTTTATTGTTTGTGTTGTTAGGATGCATCACAACACTCGCATGAATACCACCATCTTCTACATGGACCGCGGTGGCCGAGGGGTCAGACCTCTCGCCTCCCACCAAGGCGATACGGGTTAGATTTCCCGCGGGGTCGGTCCCCGGATTTTCGCACGTGGGAATCGTGCCGGACGATGCCGCTGGTCGGCGGATTTTCTCGAGGATCTCCCGTTTCCCCCGCCCTTTCATTCCAGCGCTGCTCCATATTCACATCATATCACCCCTCACCAAAACTAAAGGCCTAGATGTTTAGTGCTGACCAAAATCTCTACATTCAACCGAAGTCATTGCACACATAACATGACTTGCGATAACACTATATTCACAGCGGCCGACTGATGTATGAAACAGCGCCGGAATGAAAGAACGGGGGAAACGGGAGATGCGCGAGAAAACCCGCCGACCAGCGGCATCGTTCGGCACGATTCCCACGTGCGAAAATCCGGGTACCGACCCCGCCCGGAGTGGAAGCCGGATCCGCCTAGGTGGAAGGCGAGAACCCCTCGACTACCTCGGCACACTACGGCACTGAACCAACTAACTCAAGAACGCGAGACATGCTCGTTATCGATTGACAAAAATCGCTCGGTTTTTATCGTGCCCAGTAACATGCACAACTAACATTCTTTCCAGCTTGATCACGTGCTTCGTGACAGTCGTGTTGTCGTAATTAGCTCTGGTCGATTACTCCACACTTCAATCTCGTGTACAACCGAGTATAGGCGCCTTTCCACTTTTCATTGCGACCCCTCCACTGTTCTTTATTTAGTGACTGAAATAGGTCGCCTCTTAAGTTTGTAATAAATATTTAGAACTTAATATCAATAATGTAACACTTATGGGCATTGCGTAGTCGAAAACTTTTCATATTCCGTTCCTTTTTCCCCACTCAACCCACCCCCTTCCTCGTAAAGCAAAAGTCAGCGCCTATGATCTTACGAGCCTGTTTGACTGGATACAATGCCTTCATACGAGTGAACTCTTTATCAACTGACTCGCATTCTCGTCAATTTAAACAATGAATGTAAACAAAATTTATATAATATCCATTACTTTACTTTAAGTTCTAGCCCGAGACTCGGTACCCACTTAACGACGTCGACCAGAGAAGTCACTAATGTGAGCTTGTTGTACTCTGTTTCACGTAACTTCGATACATCATGCCAGTTCGGATACACTTACTTTATAATATTATGCACTTGTTCTTTGTAGTGCTAGTAGAAATTTGGGTTGCAACTAGAACCTTAAGGTGTTTATTCTACCGTATTTGCAGTAAACTGTCTTGGCTCAACACTACGTGAATGTAAACAGCAAGTGTCTAAACAGCTGTCGAAATTTATTACGATAAAAACAGTGTACGTAACTGTACGTTTACTGCACCTGTTCATTATCGCCATATTAGTAAATTGTACCATATCTTATCTGTTGTTAGTGAAATGCTCATGATGATTTCATCACTGTTTTTTTATTTGTTGTTACAAAACGTATTTGCAAAATTTGTTTTGAATATATCATATCTAAAATCAGATATAAAAGTTACTGTTGAAATAACAACAGACTCGGAAAAAAACCTTTTAAAAGTCACGAATGGGCCCTTACAAATGTACTTCTCAACAACATTGCAAACAAATCAAACGAAATTACATGTAAGTGCAAACTAATAATAACGAACCCCATCTCTTACTCTGACATGTCTTAACTTTTAAGAAACATATGCTTACATTCTGTTTACAGGAAAGAGATCATCGTTCTTTTTAAAAAATTAAGGTAAATTAAATTTCTTAATTATGTTCGCACCATTAAACAACTTTGCGCCACATCAATTTTCCCCTCGTTATTTCGAAATGGAGACTGGCAAAACCGGTCTGCAAATACCATGTACACAGAAACGATTGCGCAAACCTGCTCTTAATATCCTGCCAATAAATTACTTTTATCCTCTCCTGCTATTAGCTACTCACATTTCAGTAAGATCGCTTTTAAATACCATTTTAAACAATGTGCCTATTTAATGATGATTAAAAGCGAATAATGAGAAACGTTGCAGCGAAAACAACACACGCCAGTCGTAAGTATGTTAAAACTACAGTCGGAATTATTTGTATGTTTTCTTGACTACAGCCATCCCTGGCTTGCATGGTTTTATTTGCTTATCTTCTCGTACCTACTCCTATTATATTATGTAACTGCCGGTTTGTGTGACTTTAGGGCCGATATTATAAACGTCTTTGGAATGACAATCAACTGCTATCCCCATAGAGAAAGCATTGGTGAACAGTTGGTTGTCATTTGAAAAAATAGGTCTACAGATACGGCCCTCAGCAACATTTGCTAGCATCAGGGACGGATCCAGAAAAGGAGGGAGGGGCATAGGGGGCCATGACTCCTCCCGAGACGGGCTCAAAAATATTAAACAAAATAAGTGCCAAGTAAAATATTGAAAAGATTACACTTTCATTTTTGCGACAGTACGGGAACAGAAGCTTAGAAATGTACCTAATTTATTTTATATCAGCACAAAGGTTCTCACTTTTAAGACCATTCATTCTCTTTAGTTACTAGTGTTTTCGAGATCATTATTTTTTTAAACTTAAACGAGAGCAGATATCAAAAATCTGTCTGGCATTTTTGTTTAAAATGGCTTTTCATCGTGATAGATAATTTTTTCAAAGTAATAAATTACACGGTTTCGACTAAATGTCAATTAACCTGAATGTCGCTACTTACATAATTAGCCAAAACCATAGTATTTACTGCCTTGAAACATTCAACCAACATGGAGGAGACGATTTTAAATAAAACAGCCTGATAGATTTTTTATATCTGCACTCGTTTGAACGTAAAAAATTAATATCGCCTTAAGGGCGCGATCTATCGCAATTTTTATCACTATTTATTTTTTTTTATTCGTACCAGATATTTTTTTTTATTTTATACACAAAATGTGACAAAATTTGGCTTTTATGAAATTTTTTTATCTCTCATAGTTTTCGCGTAATGGCTTGTTAAAGTCATGTTTTGCATGTTTCCGTTTTAACGACTACACTAAAACTAACTGATATAACAAACTAAAAAAAAATCACAGTATATAAAGACATTGCGGACTACAATGACGTGCTCATAAAATCAAAGAATAAAAATTATTTGCATGTTAAAAAAAATTATTGAATTTTTTAAATTTGTATTTTTAGTTTCAGCGTTTTTTTTTTATTCAAATAAGATTTATTCTTTAATTTTACGAGCATGTCACTATCTGTCTGGAAAACTACTGTGTTTTGTTTCGTCTCTTCATTGTGTCGTTTGTCTTGTCTGTATATGTCTGATATCTGTTGCGTTTTGTCTCGTATACTTGTTGTGTTCTTTTGTTATTTTTCTGTTCGTGTCTGATATCTACTGTGTTGGTTGTTTCGTCTCATCGTTGTGTCGCATGTTATTTGGTTTTTATTTTATTTGTCATTAATTGCATTGTTATCTATTTGTTCCTTGTTTTTATTTGACCCGATTCCATCTTGGAATTTCATGTTGCGTTTGTATCTTGCTGACTAAGCATACTCTGCTTATTTTATGGTTTCTTTTATTTTTTTTAGTTTTTCTTTGACAGTCGTTCAATTTTGCAATGGAGTACGTCCAAGAAACTGAATCTAGTCATGAACTCCCATTGCACAGTTCTTTCAAAGATACTTTAGTTTGTCATACATCACCGTTGCAAAAATCTTTCACGGGACACAATAAAGCAGCATGCCATGCCAGAAAGCCAAGCGTTAGACAAAAAAGCAATAAAGAAAATCAAGCTAATTTTCGCTGTATACTGTACATTTTTCTACTTGGGAAAAATACGGAGAAAACTATTTCCTTAAAAAAAAAAAAAAAAAAAAAAAAAAAAAAAAAAAAAAAAAAAAAAAAAAAAAAAAAAAAAAAAAAAAAAAAAAAAAAAAAAAAAAAAAAAAAAAAAAAAAAAAAAAAAAAAAAAAAAAAAAAAAAAAAAAAAAAAAAAAAA
>PNEQ01123225.1:0-10629 GCA_003012365.1 Medauroidea extradentata | reverse complement strand
ATTATCAAATGATATATGAATATCTACAACTACTTATAAATATTTTGTTTAGTGTCATAAAAGAAACTGGTGACCGGTTCCCACAAATTTATTGTAAAAGTACAAGATATTTTGTAAAATATGACAAGCCGAGAATTCTAATTTAGTTTCGCAGCGAAAACTTTGTTCACAGATAGTTTCTCCACCCGTTCCCATTGACGTTTTGATTAATTTTAACCACTTAAGAAAAAAACACTGCCTACCTCGGAGTCCTAGCGTGAGCAAGGACAGGGGATTATATGTCAAATTTATTAAACTATACGTGGCTCAGTACCTGTCAAGCCTCCGTATATGCCACCACTAACGTGTTGTTCATGTCATTGAAGTCCACATTGCTATAGTATAGGATGTTTTAGGCTGTTTTTAATGACCTGGCAACTGTGAGCTAAAAGGTAGGTTCATTTACACCATAAAACATGATCTTATTTATAATAATTTTTCTAAATCGTTATTTCTGTAGCAATATTCTCCTCTCGTCAATGCAGAAAATGGTTTTCTGCCCGGAAGCGGTAACAACAAATGACCGGGCACCAGCGAATATAACATAAGGGTTGCCGCCCGCCGCGCGCTTCAAATGCGCTGTGATGTCAGAGGAAACACTCCTGTTTTACGAAACTATTTGACATATGTCCACTGAACCAATGAAGTGCCAACTATAAGTTACGTACAAAATATTTTACCCTGTCTTACGAAATGTATTTTAATCCTTTATTCCGAAGTCATAAATGTTGTATTTCTAGGACTGAAATACTTTTTGGAAAATTGCTTCAGATCTGATAAACTTAAAGCAAGTTTTACTGACAACTAAAAATTTGCACTTGATCTGTTAATGCACAGCTAAAAACATAGCTAAAAACTGACTTGTCAGGCTGCTGTACATCAAAATATACAAATCGGACATATGTGAAACTCAGATAGAAAGGCGCATTGAACTAGAAAAGTTGAATGGGCGGGAACCCTGAGCGCTTGGTTCGTTGTGGCGATGTAGCATTTGATGCGCGCTTCAAGGTCGCACTTATAGCAACTTCGCTTCTGAGCCTCGTAACGCACAAAACCGCTCTGGCAGGCAGTAAATAATCCCTTAGAGCCTTGCACACACCCACGATTTCTTGCAGTATATACACAGGCGAGGTAAGCTATACTCTGTCCACTCTAAGGTTGCAGCAAAAATAAGAATTGCTAACGAAATAAATCAAAGCAATTTAATTATACCTTGATTCCTATAATTGAGATTGGGCCGTATCACAGTTTCCTTTTATTTTCCAAAAAACATCATTAAATTTATGATGTGCAAAAATGTTATTGTCACACGCTTGACTGAATTAGCTGCAACCTCAGAATGAATAGAGTATAGACGTGGCCTCGCTGCAGGTGCGTGTAGAGTGACTCATTTGTTCGTGGAAGCGTTAGGCGGATGTGGCAGATATCTGGCAGGCCTGCTTGATAGCGTGGCGCCGAGGCGCAGGCCTGCCACACCCTTGTCGTCGCTTCCCTGGCGCCACACTCCAGTCTTGCCAAAATATGGCATTTCAAGTGGTTTGTGCAATTTTGCGTAGAATTAATGGTCGTCTGGAGCTTGTGTGCTTAGGCGGTTTTCAAACAAAAGATTATTTTGAAAAATGTGTATTTTATGATTCATGCGAATAATATAATTTGGGAACAATTGTCTGTTTTCCTAGGCTTCAATATAACATGTGCATATCAGAAATATTTCTTTCGTTATTGGCGTGTCTCCATTTGACTATACTAATGATAACTCTGGTGTGCTGCTACAGAATGTTTGTTTGTTTTTGTAAACATTATCATCATCCAGTCATACAATACACAAGTCGCTACACTCTTTTGAAAAATAAGGTCTTTTCATTTTCCACAGTCTCTATCATGTATCAGAAAATTTATGGATTATAGTTGACATAAAAAATGTACGCTTTAATGAGAAAATAATATTTACCGTCTACATAAAACAATAATATATTAATTTACTTTGACGTTCCACTTTTCACATCTTGTCAAGTTATCAGCGAGCCACAAAAGACATGTTCCTTTTCTTTCTGAGCTCTTTACTGTGTGCAGAATTGTAGGGAGTTCAGTTGTGATTTCTCTGGATTTTGGAGTGGTTGGTATGGCAACATTGTCGGTCTCTGACAGCGGCACATCAACTGCCCGACACCTGCCAGCCTACACTTCACTTCTCACACTTGATTGGCCATAGGGAATTATTACAGCCACAAGCAAGTCAAGTATCTTATTTTAAAAAGCGAGATATGGCGCAATGGCAATACGCTGGGCTCGTAATCACGAGGAACAGGTTTCGATTTCCGGCTCCGGCGTTCCTGGTTTCGACTTCCGGCTCCGGCGTTCCTGTTTTCGGTTTTCCATTGTTTCCCAAAACCACTCCAGGCGAACGCTGGGATGAACGTTGAGTATCTTCTGGCTCACCATTGTATATTTTTATGAAATTCTAGTCAATAAGTAAACGCCGAAATGGGGATTATTTTCACAATATTAAAGTCATTTTATCTGCATTTTTTTCATAATAAGCGGTTAAAGTCTCAAGTGTTAGCCATTATTTAAAAAATAAATTACATATTTTGCGAATTCAAATTTTTGTAACGACGAAACACTACTTTCCAAAGTTTAAAGACATAATTGTAAAACTCAGTAAACGAAAATTTTACATAATTAAATACACGGATATTTTACCATATTTCGAATGAATGTTGACACTTATAAAAAGGCAAAAGGATTTTTTTCGTGGAGATATAATAGACACATTTTCGAATAGCAAGTAATGCAGAGATTTTACCTACGAAATTCAATCAAAATGTTTTAGTTTTTATTCAAATGACTACACAAAACCGTAAAAGTTGTGACTTTGGCAGCTAATTAGGTATACAAAGAACGATTGACAAAAAAACCTTTACCGCACTTAGTGAAAGTTATACAACAATCGGCCAAGATTTCCACATGAATATATAATAACAAGCTGAACGGTGGCCAACGGTCTTAACAAAGGCCATGGCCGATTCCTCTCTCAGTTCCAGTCATTGTACCAAGGTGTGTGTCGCCGTCTATAATGACATCGCTGTCGACGAGACCACTTATCTTACTTTACCTAAGTAAAATAATAGGTTGCGAACATTACTAAAAAAACCAAAGTTCCAAATTCGATAGCAATTTTCCTCGCACAAAACGTACAGAAACTATAATCGTTCAAACCTAGTGCCGCACTACTGCACCATTACGTCAACAAAAGACAATCGTTAAGCCGACTACACGGAAAGTATTTACAGTTCCCTAGCCTAAAATATTAATATTTTGCGGAATATGCAAATATTTTTAAATTTTGAGGAGAAATAGCAGCTTTAGTGGTTAGCGCTTAGATGTTGTCATAAACGTTTTTATGCTTGCCAAAATAAAAAAAAAAGTGATAAAAATTGGTCATTAAAAATATAAAATTTATAGTTATGATAAAATTACTTTATTACTTACATTATAACACAATTTTTAATGTTCTACTTCACTTCTAATCACTAATTTTTAACCAATTTTGTTTCGTAAGTTTTGCTTTTTTTTTATGGAGTGTAGCTGGTTTTATTACAGCACTAAGCAGATTTTCTATGTTCGAGTTGGCAATGCTAACTGTGCCACTAAAGCCGAGCGAACGGCTGCTATGGCAACACAATGCATAATTATGACAGAGCAAGCAACAGTTTGGTTTACAATGTGGCGTAGATTGATCTGGCAATCGCATTGTTGTTGCGCTGCTAAGACGTCACGTACCACTTGTACGTGCAATGATTCCCTTCTTTACGTGCTCTTTGTACAGATTGTCTTAATTTTCCTTATGCAATCTCTTTCTGTCTAACGACTGCATCCCGCTACTGCCTTCTCGATCATATTTACTGTGCAGTTGATGTTTAACAGTGAGAGACTGCCAACTGTCACGTGTATTAACAGAGCGTGTGGTAGACTAATAAACGCTTAAAATTTACCCAGAATAATGTAGACGTTATCTGTTCCGCCGCAATTAAATGTACGCCATTTCGGTGTCAGAGGTTGTTCACCAGAAATACTTTACTCAAGAAAAATTTTTGCTCAGAGAGTTGGTAAAACACTATTGTGTATGCTTCGGTTTAAACCAATATGATGGAAAAGCGGACGACTGGAATATAAAATACTCATCAAAATTAGATGAGATTTTTTGTTGCTGAGTAGATATTTTATCAGCGGACGTTTATTTATATAGCACTATGCTGTAGTATGCTTTACTTGGAAGTAAAAAATTAAAAAAATGTTTTATAAAAATATGGGCTTATTATTTACGTAAAGAGCATAGTAAAGCACATACTTCTCTATTTTTATGTTTACAGTTGGTACTTTACACGTGACAGCAGACCGAAAAAGCCGTTTCCAGTCATTGAGAGCTAGGAGCACCGAAACTACATTTCTAATGTGATACCTAGGAAACAAAAACAGAGAAGTTTAGTTTTAAATGTTCTTTTTTCGTAGATAAAAATATCGAATACATGTTTGTAGTGTTTAATAAATAAACTTCCTACTAACACGTTGCAACAATGTTCATGGGTCAGCTTTATTAGGGCTCTTAAAGCTGTTCACGTGACAGAAATTGATAATTTTACATTTGTATGACATAGTGTTCGTTTTATAGACATTAATTGTGACTACATTTTCAGCTTGTGAAACATTTTTGCTCTCATAGTCTTCTCATAGCGGCATATAAAAGTCAAAAAAATTGCAAGTTACGGGAACAAGCTAATATCAAAAACCGACTGAGTAATGCTAATAAAATAATTAACACTGAAATTATGTAGTGCGGGCCATATGCTAAAAGATTTAAAATCACACAATGCAATTATTTTGAATATTTTTATAAATTCTAAAAATAACGATAATTTCCTTAACTTATGGGCATTTTTAAAAAATACAAAGGGACTTTGTTGTGTGTTAACACCTTCAGTCTCAGCAGTGATAGACGGCTGTGTGCTGTAAACAGTAAACTAGTAACTCGGCTATTATTATTTGTGAAGGCGTAAAACAATTCGAGAAGTACATTTTCTGCTATTATGCATAACACTGCAGTTTATCTTTCTTCTATATCGTATCATTTGACGCGAGAGAAATCTATGTTTGTAAGGACATAACCCCCTACATTCTGTGAAATCACAGACGCCTTTATTCTTGCGGAGGTCTACTGCTGGTGAGTGTTCCGCTTCGTTTTGTTGCTGAGACAACATGTTGACAAATAGCGTTCCTAAATAGAGACTCAGTGGCCAATCATCACAGTGCTCTCAGTAAAACTAAGTATGCGGCCGAAGTCACCAGGCTTAGTTTCGAGAAGATAGACATCTTCATTTGAAAATAAATTTACTAATCAAAAACCTCTCGTACATAGGTTTAAGAATGATAAAAAATTATTTCCAAATTAAAAAGTGAGTATTCTTATAATTCGGTTACCGTACAGCTTTGGATATTATCATATTGATAATTATAAAAACAATTTGTAATATTTTTCTTGAAAACACCTCATGCTATAGTGCTACATAAACAGCCGTCCCCTGATAAATATCTACTCGGCAAAAAAAGTCCCATTACATTTTGATAAGTAGTTCAGGTTTCATCCTCGCTTGATTGTTGCAGTCATTCGCGCGACTTTTCGTCTTTCCATTCCCCTTATAGCTTTGAGCGGGTCACCAGGTAACCTAGAGGGGCCAGTAACTGACCGACAATAAGGCGCATATACGTATATAATTACACACGTACATACGTATACAAGGATTTATATGTACACATATGTAAGTAAATTAAATGTATTAATTCTTTGGTGGTTGGTAAGGACATAAGCCATATAAAAATATAATGAGACTTATGTTCTTATTACTATACACTGAATGTGGCAAGAAGGGTGAAGCTACATGTATATATAATGAGATATGTGCCCTAATAAACGCCCACTAAATGCTGCAAGAAAAGCACAAGCCTCAATGGGACGTAATTAGACTTAAGTCCTTCTTACCGCCCGCCAAAGAATTATTCTTGGATGGCAGCTCTCACCACGTCTGTTGGATGAACTATAGATTTTAAAATAACAGGAAGACCGTGGTCGAACTCATTAAAATTTTAATACAACAATAACCAATTGATAGTTAGTAAACTAAAATTTGGGGGTGGGGGTAAATGTATTTAAGGGGGTCTGGGCCCCCTAGCCCGCCCTTGGCTATGGGCAGGGACGGGAAATTTTGGTGAAAATATTTTTGCCCCACTTTGTTTCAGTGTCTTACGTGCACACCTGCAGCTCAACACATGGCTTTTGACAGGGTGTTTTTGTGCTGAGTTGTTATTCATTAGACTGTGCCAATCAGTACACGGATAACTGAGACACATCACGTCTGTGATTTGCGGGTTTAACCTCCAGACGCTAGGTGTTACGGCATCCAATCACTGACCACATAGCAGAGATGCAGGTGCGCACGTAAGGTACTGAAACAAAGTGCTGCAAAAGTCTTTTCGCGGAATTTCCTATCTCTAGCTATGGGCCTGGAGCTCCCATCCACGCTGACCCTGCCGCAGGCTGCAAGTACATGCGGATATTTAGTATTTCTGTTGCAAGAGCCTGCTCCTCGCACAATCCGGAGAAAGTCACGCCAAGTCCTTATTTGCCGAAGGCGAACTTTCACTGCTTCCGTCAATACGCAGTGACGTCCTTGATTTCTAAACTTCTGTGTCCGCGTTTATTTACATGTCTGCTCCATATAGTTGCAAACATTAACCATTCGTTTTGTTAGGTTACACTTCAGCCATGCAGCTAAACTGCAATTACATTTCTATTCATCATGTCGCTGTTCACAGAATGCGTCTATGAAACGAGCGCAAATATTTTGGTGGACCGATTGTGAATGTATGTAGTTCTTGTTATAAGAACATTAGGTCGTAAATTCAACCTCACGATACGATATTGTAACTTTTGCTGAGATTAGGGATATTTGCAAGTGAATTGTAATGCTGGTTAGTTGTAAGAGAGGGCCTCATGGCCCTAAGCTTGCCAGCTTAAATAAAACATAAAATAAATAAAAAAAAACATAGAAACATAGGTCTAAATGGATCTTTGAAAGAACTGTGCAATGGGAGAGAATGACTGGATTTAGTTGCTTGGCCATACTCCATTACGAAATGCAGTATGTCCAAGCAACTAAATACAGTCAGGACTAAATAAGCTTCACGATATTATTTATCATTATAATTGTTGCTAGATTATAAATTTGTTAAATAACCCAAAATTTAAACGCCACATTCCTTTGAATGACTATGCAACAAGTCACAATAACATTTCCTTGTTTTGAACGCGGATAATCTGCGTGCTTGTTAGCATAATAATTCCTACCAAATATTCATTGCATCAAAATATACCATGAGAAGATGATTTAACGCGGGAATACATGACCGTTGGCTGGGTTTCAACGTACGTTCATTATATCTAAGGATTACTGGCTTTCGCTTGTACGTGGAGCTGTTACCCTATTTGACTGAGTTAATAAGAATTCCGCTGTTGTAATATTTGATGCTTATTGTCGGTCTGCAGCACGGTCGTAGAAGAACAGGTCTGGACACTCGCCTATCTAACAATGTATTTTGCTTGACCCCCTTGTTGTTTGGCTGTAGTTCGTCAAGTTACCGAGAATGTCGTACTTTTTGGCGCTGTTTTCCGGGCGGTCGGACTAAAACTCCGTCCACTTTTTTCTATTGTTAAATTTATAAAGTAAATAAAGATTGCTGGAGCCATTCCTTAAATTTGGGAGCGAAGAAAGTATTTCATAAATTCATAAAAAATACGTTTTAATAAATTGTTTATCGTAGCGGAAAGGAAGTGGGCGGAGTTTAGTCCGACCGCCGTAACATCAGCGCCAATAAAACGCAATATTCTCGGTAATTTGGTGAACTACAGCCAAACAACAAGGGGGTCAAATATCCAGGCGAGTGTCCAGACCTGTTCTTCTACGACCGTGGTCTGCAGACAGCTACGTTGTGTCAGAAGTATATCACCCAATCATACATGTTGCAACAAACTACACCGTTTTCAAGGGTATGCTGGCTCGAAAAATGTTCGCGATATAGTGCTAAACGTTTTTAGAAAAAAGTTAAATGCATACTAAAGTTACCAGACTTGTATTGCAACAACTGTAAAAGTTTGCATACTTACAAGGCGGACGTATGGTAACTGTCCCATACTTAGGGCGAAAAGATTTTTGCAGCACTTTGTTTCAGTGCCTTACGTGCGCACATGCATCTCTGCTTTGTGGTCAGTGATTGGATGCCGTAACACCCAGCGTGTGGAGGTTAAACCCGCAAATCACTCACGTGATGTGTGGCAGTTGTCCATGTACTTATTGGCGCAGTCAAATGAATAACAACTCTGCACAAAAACACTCTGTCAATAATCATGAAGTTGAGCTGCAGGTGTGCACGTAAGACACTGAAACACAGTGGGGCAAAAATCTTTTCGCGAAAACTACCGGGCCCTAACCACACTGTATTTAGGATAATTAGGCTACTTCCTAAATATTTTAGGAATTATTTTTACGTTGTACCTTACAAGTAGAGCCCACGATTTTTGGTGAAAATAATTCTGCAACAGTTTGTTGCAATGCCTTATGTGCATATATGCAGCCATGCTTCATGGTCAGTGATTGGCTGTTTGTAACTCTCAGTGTCTAGGGTTCTACCAGTAAATCACATACGTGTGATATCGCAGTAACCTTGTTCCTGTTGGCACAGTCAAATAAGCCATGTCTGTGCAATAATACATTTTGCCAATAACCATGAAGCAGAGCTTAATGTGTGCACATAATACATTGAAACAAACTGTTGCAGAATTATTTTCGCCAAAAATCGTGAGCTCTACCTATCAGATCCCATACACTACGGTGATCACATGAAGGGGTCTGGTAATAGGGTTGTATATAAACCGTATAAATTGGAACGTGGTCAATATATAAAACACGTAGCTACAAACAATGGGTACTAAACACGTTGCATAAATATGTATAACACGATAGTCAGCGAACGATAATAGTAAACATGCCATTTAGTAATCTGAGAGTACCATACTTAACGTGAAGGAATTAAATGATCTTTAAGCTTCCTGAAATGCCATTAAATATTTTAGTTTTCTTACACCTGGACAAAATTAGTAAAATACTTGGCAGGTAGTTGCAGTACCCACTTCATGGTTAATGTATTTCCTAACATTGGTGGAACAACGTCTGCCGGGTTCTGCTAGTCATACAGTATACTGCAACTAAGCAAAATCAATCAAGTTGTGCACATGCAACTTACCAATACGTGATCATCTCACAATAGCGAGTTGTTCAATAACTGCACCAATGAGAGTGGCAGGACACGGCCAACACACCCTGGAGTTGGGCAAGGTTAGCCCCAAGGTGACCGAGTTGAGTTGTATCTGGTTTGACCTATCATGTTTCTAGGCCCGGACAAACACTGGCTGGCCCGGTCCAGCACGCAGAATACATTCCTTTTCTTTCTCTGGCCTGGTTTCAATCCATTCATTGCAAAGTTCCGTTCCGTACGGTTCACTGCCGACTCAGTGGCTGGCCGCCTGCAGCCTGCTTGCCTCTCACACGAGAGTTTCACACGAGGCTTCCCACGTGGCGTAGAGGTCATCGCTTCCCAACACGACTGGTTCCTGTCCCGGTGGGACCGCTTCTGATTTTACCACGTGGGAGACGTCGCTGGATGGCGGCTTTCCTCTAGCCTCTGCATTCCGTCGCTGCTCCTTACTCATCTCGCATCATTTTCACAGACATTCACCGAAACATCTCTCTTACGCTGCTGTGCTGTCGATGTGCGTCACGCGTTCTCGAGGTACTACAGGCTTTAAACTGAGCACTCTGCAGTGTTTACGATAACCGAAGGAGTTAAGTTTTGAGAGGGATGAAACATTTACACTGGTTTTTAGTTACTTCGATGTTTTCATATCAAAAATAGTAAAGACGAATGAAAAACGACAAAGTGAGTCAGTGAGTGAGTGAGAGATTTTGGTGAGCGCTTAACATCGAGCGCTGGTGATGGGTGACATGAGGTGAGTATGTAGCAGCGCCGGAATGAAGGGGCGGGGGAAACGGGAGTCCACCGAGAAAACCCGCCGACCAGCGGCATCGTCCGGCACGATTCCCACATGTGAAATCGCCTCGGTGGGAGGCGAGAGATATGTAATGCTACTTCTCTCGCCCGCGTGTACAGCCCAGGGCAGCTCTCTCACGACCATGAGTGCGGAAGTGGCGATCCTCGCGGTGAGCGCTGACCTCAAACACAGAGCACGCATCCCGCGCTAATTGAAGCAATTGTTTCCTTTGCTCGCTGCCTGAGCTTCCCACGACCCACTAACTAGCTGCTCTGCTATACTACACTATACTACACGGCACAGGTCACCGCCACTATACTCTTCTGCCTCACGCCTTGCTTGCACTCATATACCCCTCTATAGCTGCCTGAGCTTCCCACGACCCACTAACTAGCTGCTCTGCTATACTACACTATACTACACGGCACAGG
>PNEQ01123224.1:0-14550 GCA_003012365.1 Medauroidea extradentata | reverse complement strand
TATTAGAGCCCCGGAAATTTCGCGGATTCAACTGAGGAGAGGTTGGATTTCTAAGTCATGTATATGTTGGAAACTATTTCGATTGGGTCATTGTTTATTAAACGTGACCTTGCGGACTCCGAACCAATGGCGGACATGAGTAAAAACGCTCACGGACTCCTGCGCTACATCGTCAAATGTTCAAATCCTCACTCACTGGAGCAGCAGCCAATGAACAAATATAGCTGAGGACAGTGCACACAGGACTGTGGAGTCTAGCCTGCTGGGCGCTGAACCCGCGAAATATCCGGGCCTCTAATAATTATTTTTTGCAGGTTCATGGAAGTCGTTACTTTTTAATTGATGGACGAGAGATTTTTGGCGGTAAACAAACAATAATTTCTGGAAATGTCTAATCTTTTTCGTGTTTGGAAATATACTGTTTTAATTTAATTACATTCGTTACGGTTCTTATCTAGGTAGGCTGCGTTGGAGTACGTGAGGCACAAAACCGATGGAGTGTTAAGAGTGACGTCGGCCGGCGTATGTAATGCATTATATATCGCCTCTACACGCAAACCCAGCAACTGGCGCACAGAGCTTTACTATTATTAATTTTCCTATGGGACTTTTAGCGGTGACCGTATTACTTTATTTGTGATACTTTTGGTTCAAATTCCAGCGCTTATTTCTATTAGGCCTATGTGTTTTTCGAATCTGATTGGAATATTCCTAGATACGGCAGTTTAAAAAAGTTGTTTTTAGCCATTTTGAGAGTCTTGAAAATCGTGTTTCCAATAAGCGATCGGATCCTAATTTTTAATATGATAGAAACATTGTTTGAAATGTGTTTTCTTTTCATAGATGTACACACTTAATGCACGTTGATATGTTTCTTCCTAATATAATTACTTGTAACTCGCTGCAGTGCGTTTCAAGCGCATGCAGATAGGGACCTTAATGGGAATTTTACTGACTTTGAGAAAATTTTATTTAGTTTAAAATAATTTACAGCGAGCCTCATTGTCACAAAGTGATTTAATATTGGAGTTTTCAAAACTGTTTTATATATTTTATGTTTGAATTTCGTGCACGAATAGCAACAAACTTTTTTTTCTTTTTCTGACGTTCAAGCATAATTTTTCGTATGGAATGGCATTTTTCGGTGCCGTACTTGTTAAGTAAAGAAGTACGTAAAATTAACCACAGACACAAATATAAGACTTTCTGTACATTGAAAGTAGTATTCTCCATGCGACACGGTAACGCCATAGTTTGTTGGAGTACCACAGTTGATAGGTTTTTTTATGTTTATCTCTTATCTACGCGATTTACCGCAGTCGTTTGGTGTGCTTATCTGATAGATGCTTAGACCGACACTGTTGTTGTATGAGGTTCCCCTTTTAGAATGCAGTGAACTGGCGTATAGTTTTACATTGCACGACTATGGTACTGTAAATTACGAGCTATTTGTATGATGCTATATAATTTTACTTTTGGTACTTTCGCATGAATGCCATATTTTCTATATTTTACCTTACAGACAGTAGCCGTCGTTCTCCTCTCCATTCAGACGTCGTCAAAACGCTCTTTATCACTCTCTGTCTCTTTCTCTCTCTTCCCCTTCCCTCACTCGTTCTCTTCCTCCCTATCTCTTTCTTCTCCTCTCTCTGTTTTTACAGTGGAACTTTAGTCTGTGTCCATGCAATTTTAGTGACGGAAAGTCTGTTGGAAATGTCTGCTGTCATTTGACTTTTGTATACATCCGGTTAGTGCAATTTGGGGTTACGACAGTATGAAAAGTGGGAAGGGTAATGTTTTTAAACAGTATGTCCGTTAAGTCATGGTTAGAGGTACGTCAATTTCGCAAATACATTCCAGGTCAGGTTGTACGCCAAAAATATATACTTCATAATCACGTGTGTGATTAGCTGGCGGCTGTCACGACACGCATTTGACTACTGCAAGCCAGTAGTAAATAAGGAAATGATTCATAGAGCTATCGCTTGTAATGTTGTAAGCCAATGAATAATCGACAGTATCCAGAGTGTGTACAGGACTGGCTTCTACCAGATGAATCCGCGAAATTGACGTACCGCTAGTCATGGTGCACAGCTGATCCGCTACTGCGCAGTTCGTGGTGTTGCGTCATCACGTGTCTGCGCACGCGCGTCCACGTCAATGTTACAGAAACTAGGAGAGCTTTCCTTTTGTTTGGTGCAGATTTCACATTTATATCTTATGTTGCTTTACTGTGGCCGTTCAAAAGTGCACCATGACTTTACTGACGTCCGGTATTGTATGCATTTGAATTTTTTTTTTTTCTAATTTACTCGTTAGTGACTTTTCGTACTTGTCTGAAGTTTTTTTATAAATCGTGCATTTGCGCATTGCGTGCATGTGGAATAATTGTATCTCCACGCTCTCTTTAAAGCCGTTTCAAGGTGGAAAAATTATTGTTTCATGTTTGTACAAAATAATGTTAGTGCGTAGGCGTTACTAACGACCGTATTATCTTCCAGTGATAATGTTTTAGCATGCGTAACGGCACGTCAAGTCAAAATTTGTATGTTACGGCTTCATACACCCGACAAAAACCAACTAATGAAATGAAATAATTTTCACTGAAATTAGGGGCCACGGACTATATTCTGAATAATATGAAACGACTTGCCACGGACTATATTCTGAATGCAATAAAATATGAAACGACTTTCCTAAAGGTTGTAAAAATATAAAACAATTATTTTGGTATTTTTTAGAAAAAAGCTGAAAATGTAAGTAAAAATCGTTCAGTTTGTACATTATCATGCAATCGTTGCATACTAATCTTGTCTTTGTTAGATATGTCGAAACCTATCCCCTTTGTAGTACTGTATTTACGTTGAACTATCCCGTATGCGGGAAATTCATTTGTGAACTTCTGCCATGTGTTGTGAATGGCTCATATCTCTCAAGCAGCGAAAATAAAACTCACATCACATTGGTTGGCATAAATAAACAATGACTTGGTCAGCTTCAGTACTATACAGATAGAAATATTACGTACACTGAGAAAAAATTTTGTTGGTGCAAACAAAATTTGTTTGAATCAACCAAATGATTTGTTTGTATAGGGGCAACGAAATATTTGTTTGCTCGTACCAAATTATTTTGTTCCCTCGATTTGTTTGAGGCAAATAGCTGAATTTTGTTAACAGTACAAAATATTTAGTTGGTCATAAAATATTTCGTTGGACATATGAAACGCACATGCAATATTTTAAGAACTAAAAATATTATATTTTATAAACTTAAAAAATTTCTGAAATTTTAAGAGCTAAAAAAAAAAAAAAATAAGTATGGTCGCGCCAGGGTTTTGATCCATTATCCCTTCACTTGCCTCTTTCTGTTCATGACCTAACCAACTGAGCTACGAATGCTCCTGAGATATTGAGATTATTGTTTATATAATAATAGTTAGGCGTAATATTAAATTACGATTGTACTACTTTATTTTCACAAATGTTTGTTTTCCGTCTGTAAAAATGTAAACGACGTCAAATAATATTACGAAATTATTGCCGTGCACCGCAGCACAAAGAATGTAACGTGCAGCTGTGGTGTTTTTCAAGTTTATAGCATTTTATTTTGTGATCGATCGAATTAACAAATTTGAAATTATTATAGCTAAAATTAAGATACTTGAATTATGCTGATTAACAGTTTAGACGTCCTACTTGTCGCAGAAGCTTATATTTTGAAAGTTGAGGTATACAGTGTTCGCCGTCTTGTCGCTCACGCACGCCAGACTGCCATCTTCCGCAAGTCAACCAAATGGATTTAGTTTCGCCAACATAATCATTTAGTCCAACGAAAAAAAAAATTGGGGGTTCAAAGCACTTAACTTATAACTAACAATATTATTTTGTTGACAAGTTGTAACGAGTTGTTTGTTTTCACAAAATATTTATTCGACGTCCTGAAGTAACCAAATATACGTTTGGCACAAACAAAGTGCGTTTAAATAAATAATTTTGTCGAGGGAAATAATTAAATTTGTTTGGAGGACTCCAAACTTGGTCTTACCAACAAAATATTGTTTAGCTGAAGCAAACATCACCCAAACAAATATATTTCGTATAATGAAACAATTCTTTCTCTCAGTGCACCGACTGCCTTACTACCTCCAGTGCCTGATGTAGGCTGTGTCCTTAATTGTATGAATTACTGTGGGCGTGAAGAGGCCATTGGGGTACGGATTTTGGAATCAAATTTAGAAAAAGACTGAAAATGATCAATTCTAGATAATAGCTTTCGTCAGCTTTGCAAGCAAATATTTTTCCTAGTTTAGCATTCGTTTAACTTAATTTCTTGTGTGGCATCAAACGTACATTTCAACACCAGAGACTGTACCGCAGATACCCGTGATACGGGAAAAATTTCTGCTGAAGAAGTTGCCTACCGATAATGTCTAGAATGTATAATAAGGCAATTTTTGTCATTCATTGTGATTAAATGGAATGCACAATGTAAATACAGTAAGTTAGGTTAGAATAGTCGTAGAGAGTCAGTTGAAATTTTATTGTATCCAGAATAGTTTGTTTATCTTACCAAATCACAATAATTAGTTTTGTCATTTATATTCAATTTAGTTTTGCATATTGGCGAAAGGTGCAGGGTTTGAGAGGAGTTTTGAGTTGTGTCGCTGCCAGTTAACCCTTAAGGCAACAAGGAAGAGAAAGTTAAAAAAACATGGGTCAAAGAACTAGCTAGCGACCTTGAACTGGTGTGGGAGACAGAGCTCAGAGGCTATAAAGTAGGTCAGAACAGGGGCGTGGCTTCGCCTACCCCATGCAGGGAAATTTAATATTAACTATATTATTATTTATCATAAAGGGCCCAAATTGTGTAAATAAGTTCGAATGTATGCTAATGTTAACCTGTGCTAATTTAGAAAAGAAAGATTAAACAAATACGGAGGAAAGGCCGGGTTTGGTTTTGTCAGCTGCCACCGAGAGTTACGATTGGTTGGAAGTGTAAGGGGGACATTTTTCAGAGAGAGAGAGAGAGAGAGAGAAAGAGAGAGATAGAAAGAGAGAGATAGAAAGAGAGAGAGAGAAAGAGAGAGAGAAAGAGAGAGAGAAAGAGAGAGAGAGCTCCGCGAGAGCGTCGGTTAGAGAGCTGGGGGTACTCTTGTGGCCGTCAAAAGGAGTGGACGGAGCCCGGAGTCACCGCGGGCATTCGCGAGAGTTCGCGTATTTGAAGATTTACTTTCTTCGTTATCGTCACCAGTGTGTTGACCAATGGCATCGCGTGGAGTGCTCCAAGGTGTGCGGTGCCCAGCAATGACTGTACGCAACACTGAATTGTCTGAGGAACCATGTGACTTGTTTGGTCAGGAACACTCCACAGCCAGTAGCGTACAAGAGGCAAAGTACGAATTATCCTACAATTAGAGATAGTACGTCAATTTCGCAAATACATTCCAGGTTAGGTTGAACGCCAAACATATATACGTCATAATCACGTGTGTGATTAGCTGGCGGCTGTCACAAAACGCTTTTGACTACTACAAGCCAGTAGTAAATAAGGAAATGATTCATAGAGCTATCGCTTGTAATGTTGTAAGCCAATGAATAATCGACTGTATCCAAAGCACGTACAGGTCTGAGCAATCTAGGCTTCTGCCAGATGAATCCGCGAAATTGACGTTACCTCTACCTACAATACATACACGTTGGTCTCTGCAACAACACAACTGCTCGAAGCGTTCGCTGCTAATACCGCACGCCTTGGAGCACAGCCACGCTACGCCACTGGTGTTGACGTACCCACGGTTGCCGCGAACGCAGGCGTGGTCGGTCGCCAATTTCGAGCAAGTTTATATTATAGTCTCTGTCGTTCTTTTCAGCAAGTGTGAACGCTGGGGGGTCGACGTTTCGTGGAAACGCGACGGTGTGAGCTTTATTTGAGATAGGCAACCAAACGCGAGATTTCATAACTGTAGCGTACCTATCTCGTTGGACTGACAAAACAAAGTCGGGGCTTCTGAAGTATCCCAAGGAAGATATTTCGGTGTTGTGATTGTATTAGTAACACCTTCCATATAAACTGGAACATTTGTTAGAATTACTGTATATATTTCTCTCTAATTAACCTGTTCACGAGAGGCGGAACTTTTTTTTGTGTGTATTGGCTTATAATTTTGAAATTCTGCGTTTAGGATTGATTTATATACCACGTCTTCTCAAATACGTGTTTATAAACAACCAAAAAAAGTGGAGAATCAATTTCCAATATGGCTCGTGATACCTTTGCATTTGCTCGCTGCAGTGGCAAGGACGCGGCCAAGGCTGGTGGAGGGGGAGGGTTAGTGTTTGGGAGGGGGGAGTCTCGAGTACCAACCCCTGCGCCGTCGCTAGTCGCTCGCTTCCCCCCTCCCCTCCTTCCCGTCATGTCATGGCACATTGCCGATGCAAATTGACTTCGTTTGCGCTCCGTTCGCCGCGTGCAGATGTTCTAACGAGGCGTGTTGCTGCAGCGTTAAACCAGCTCGCGCCGACCATCTGGAGGATAACCCCGGTTGAGGTGTTGGTACCACCTCGTTTGGCTCTAAACTGTAGAATATAAGGCGACCGCCTGCGTGGACGAAATTTGCGCGTTCGAATTCAGGAGTGGAGAGCTAAGGGCGACACAGGCACGCGCATCCCGCCTTGCACTAGCCTCTTAGGGCGCATGTCATTAAACTGGTGTACAGTGTTCTTGCCGACAACTCGCCTCTGCGAGACATTTCAGAGCTGACCCTGTCATTAATGACCTAATATACGAGACGAGGATGTGTGGTACCCGCCAATGCCCTTTAAAATATTCTGTACCAATATTATCATGCCTGAAACGAACGCAAGAACACACGTTTTTTTTACCATTATCAGCCGCGATAAAGTAAGCTGTAAATATATTAGTGGTTGTCATGAAAGTGCTATACACGCTTTTTGCGTTATTCGCTATTCCTTAGATTAAGGCCTCACTCTTTTGTTATGTAATAGTTTCGAAAATATTCTTTTAACGCAAATTAATACATGTATCAAAAATTCATTCTTACAGTTTTAACACTTATATATCATCGTCTGTATCTGAATTGTTCTGTTGCAGTACCCCAAACGGATTTTTAGATTTTTGCCCCTGAACTATCACATATCTTGTTGTCAAAATTAGCCAAAATGAAGCAAAGTAATTTTTTTGCTAGCAGATGGTACATTATTAAAAAAAAAAAAAAAATAAACGCTGTTGCAAAATTTTGTATGGTGTTACTGTACGTACACAGTCTCAAATTTTTTCAAAGCATTTGGTTTAAAAATATTCGAGTTATTTGCAATTGTTTGAAATTATTGAAAGATCATGGCCTTAAACTAGTTGGACTCTGATAATAGAACGGCTCGGGTGTGTTCGGTTTCACAGAAAAGTTGGTTTCTCTCATTTTTATTAGATTTTTTTAAAATCCCTTTTAACTACACAGTAATAAACGTTTCCTTTATAACAAAAATGTATTTAAGACCTTTTAGCATGAGTATTAATAAATTATTTTTGTAGCACATAAAAAACCTTTAAAACATATTTTCGGCGTTTCTGATTTTTGTTCTTTTTATGAGGTGAAAATATTATTTACCATACAGCGTAGAAAATATTCGTTTTCTTTGTTGCAGCAAAGTTGTTTAGTAGCAGAGAAAGTGTTTGAGTGCAATTCAGTATTATGACCCAACTCCTGGGAGTTCAGGCCGGTGTTAATGGGGAACCCCCATTTTAATTTACGGTTGAGTCATATTTTCCTGTTTCTCATAAGTATTAAGTAATGTTAACTTTGTTTTATCACGAAGACTTTTACCTTCCTGCGTACACAATAAAAGTAATTCGTAGTTTTACCATATAATTATTGTAAACTAATGTTAAAACATTTATCAGGCTAGGCACTTCAATAAGAATTTTGCAGATAGTTATTAAAGTGGTCAAAATTTTCGTTAAAGTACATGTAAGAACTAGTGGGACATATTATTTTTATGACAGTGTTGGATTTGAAACGGCCTGTCACATTTTACAAAATATTTAGTATATTTACAAAAAAAAATCTTGGAAACTGCATGCCAAAGAACATTGTCACACTTATAACGATTGTTGTAAAATGTACAAGAATTTATTTATAAATACGGCATACAAAAATGTTTCTAAATATATAATACATTGTTGTATATTTACAAGCATTTCCTTTAAAATTAAAAATAATATGTTTGTAACTTTACAAAAAACATTAAAAAATGCTTGTAAAGTAGTTTTTTTAAAAATTATATAAATACTGCGTGTAGAACACGAGAATTAAATTACGACGGTAGACCCTACGAGGCATATTGACAACTAGCTTGTAGTAAAATACCTAACGATATGGCGCGACGATAACACGTTGGAATCGCATTCGGGAGAACTCGGGGTATTTCCGGCTCCGGCCATCCTGATCAAAGATATTAGAAGGCTCCAGATGGAGCATGTCGTCGGGTATTGTAACCAAAGAAAAGGGTCCACGTGGCTGGTATCAATATGGCCGACTAATTAAAAAATTTAGGACATATTAGTTAGGAGGTATATGTAAACAGGGATAAAATATAGAGTTTTCAACCTAAAACATCTATTAAAGAGCATAATACATTAATTTACCATGGAAAATTCTAGTCTGATGTGAACTTTTGAGGTTAAAGCAGTATAGCGGCTGGCCAATTTGGTGGCTACCTCTCCCCCCTTTTGGCTCACTCCCCTCGCCCTCATTCAGACCGTATGCTACCCGCGTGATCCTGATTTTGGTTTTCTGTGGTTTCCCGAAATCGTTACAGGCGTATGCTGGGATCATTGTGTCCAACTTCTCTCCAAGTACTTGTCATTGTACTAAGTTGCGTGTCACCGTCTGTAATGACCTTGTTGTCGACTGGACGTAAAGCCCAATATTACTTTTGTTGTGGGTTGTCTCCTAAGTAAGTTTTAACTCGTACTGTATATTTAACTTTATGAATCCCTACAGCACAACCTGAAAATGGCTGCTGATAAGAGAAGTTGCAACGGTATTAAAAATGTATCGTGTGCTCTTCTCAAGGGTTGTGATATCGCAAGACTCTCGCTTGTCGCGGTTGCATTGTAATGGACCATTGAGTCAGTAGACGGCGGCCGTCTGACCACAAAATCGGTGGTTCGCCCGGGGTCCTTTTTGCGGTTGAGCAGAACGAAAGCGAGCCTTATTTTTATAAAGGGACTTTCGTACTCTCTGATGTTTTTCATTCCGCCACTGCTCTCAGTCAACTGCGATTAATTTTCATGTTTATGGTGACGTATCTTTTAGAACATCACATACAGCTATTTATTTATTTTTTTAAAGTTATATCAGTATGACACATGAAACGTTTTTCTTTTATTTTGTTGCAGTATATACGTACGTTTGTAAATTACGGACGTTCCAGTGAGGAAAAAATCGTAATTTTGTATTTGCATGAAACTGTGTTAGTTTTGTAACTTGGGAGTAGGCTACATTATCCTCTTACAACAATTTTTTAACTCATCCAGTTTTCCCATAGTGGCATTTCAAAGTAAAAATTTGCGTGTTGTTAGTTCATACACTTCCCGAAAACCAATCAACATAATGAAACGAAATAATTCAATGTAAAAGTGCATGTAATTGGCTAGGGCTTTGCGTTTATAAAACGGTTCAAATAATTTTTTTCTATCAAAAAAAGTTTGAATTTTAGAATTTTTTTCCGCTGCTTTCAAAAATAAGTTTAAACCAAAAAATTCTTTGTAGGTGGGTTTTATATACTTAAAGCTCTAGTCCGTGACATGTGTTTTTACTTTGAATTATTTCGTTCCATTATGTTGCTTGGTTTTCGGGAAGTGTATGAACTAAAAACATGCAAATTTTGACTTTGAAATGCCATTATGCTAAAAACTGGATGAGTTAAAAAAATTTTTTTGTACGAGGATAATGTACTCTCAAGTTAAATCTACAAGACTAACATTATTTCATATATATTATACAAAATTATGATTTGTTTTCCATTTGGAACGCCCTTAAGGCGCCCGCCTACTGGCCGCGTGTTTGTGTGAGTGAGGCACTGCGCTAAGGGCGATGTTGACCGGCTCATCTGTTGTGGAATCGCCTCTACCTCAAGACAGTGAAACGGCGTGCAGTGGTATCGTAGATCACTCGTCTGTCACTTTCAATGGTGACCCCGTATTTTTATTAGTGAAAAGTTTTAAGCAAAGTCCATTGCATGTTTCTAGAGTAGTTTCACACGAATCCCGCGAGTAGTTTTTTTTTTTATTTAGATATAACAGATAGGCATTTTTTTAAAAGCCGTTTTGAGGAGCTGCGAAATTATTTTTCTAATCGACGTGATTCTTTGAAACGACTCTTCAGTCATCGTTTGGAGTGTATTTTCTTTGGGCATTTGTGGAATAGTTTCTTTAAAGAAACGCATTTTAAGCGCGTGGTAGACGAGGCCCTTAATATCGAATGAGGAGGGCATCCGAGGTTTAGGGCATCACACCGCTGATGCAGACTTACGTCTGAGCGCCTTTAGACATCTGCTTGCCCCGAAAGATGGCAATGGAGAAACACCAGAATGCTAGGGGGTGGAGGAAGTGGAAGATCCCCAAGAAAACCCGTCGACCAGTGGCATCGCCCGGTACATGCGAAAATCCGGGGACCACAGGGAATAGAATCCGGATCACCTAGGTTGGAGAAGAGTTTTCTAGCCTCTGTGCCAACCTTGACTCTACCGTACGCTTCTGAAGTGTCATCACAAGTGGTCCCTCCCTTCCCCTTTTGAAGGCGATGTAACGTCGGATTCGTTCATGCTCGTGGAATATGGTAACCAATAAAATTTTATGAACTCTAAGTAGAAGGTTGCATTTCTCTTACAACTGTGATCACGGCCAGCACCGCTAATTTCCGCGTTGTTTACGACTGCAGTAACGCGCCCTATCATCGTGATGTCGGCGCCCGCTCACGATCAGTGTGTTTATGCCGCCGTCTTTTTTTTTTTATTCTGCATATTCCGTCCTTTTTTTAAACCCGTTATTGTCTCCTCCACGCCCCTCCTTCACTCCACCCACTTCCTTCCCCCCCCCTGCTCCCCACCCACACTCAGTTTGAACACGGTGAGGTAATGTACGCTCTAGACAAAAATATCGGGCGCACTTTTAGAAGCGCATCTCTTTGGAAGTATACGCGCACATCTTCTCGTGTTTTTTTTAACGTATCCGCGCTGTGTCGCGTGAATAGGCAAACGAATTTTTTTTCGTAAGTAAAGCAGGAAACTGAAAGCAATTTAAAAAGTGGTAAAGAACATAAGAGGAAAATAAGAAAGCGCACAGAAATCATGGTGTTGTGATGGCCACAAAATGTTTAAGTCAATATGAACCTCACCAAATTGTTTGTAGTAAATTTTTCTAGACATTACAAAACTTTATTGAGGGGGGGAGGGCAGCAAATATGTATTGTGGTTACACCACAAAAAAAAAAAAAGATAAGGTCCATAATGACAAAATATTTGGTGGTGTCCAATAAAGTTTTTTTTTTTATTTTTTTTCAGTGTATTTTGATCGAGTAGCGATAATAACGTGTAATTACAGCACCTTTACATTCAACATGGAGTGATTTTTAAAAATCCAATTATTGTTACTAGCTCATTTCCGCAAATATCACGAAGTTGAGTATTTTTTTCATGAGGCGAAAGAAATCTTATTTGTACCACTGCTAATTTTGTTTGGTGCGTATCTGCGTGAAAATTTGCCTAAAATTAGTATGGAGTCGTATTTTTGACAGTTCAAGTGTAACTTAAACGGCACATTAGTGGTACTCATGGCTGATTCGTTATTTACAACTGACAGGATGATACACTGAGAAAAAAATTTTGTTGATGCAAACAAAATTTGTTTGAATCAACCAAATAATTTGTTTACAGAGGGGCAACGAAATATTTGTTTGCATGTACCAAATTATTTTGTTCCCTCGATTTGTTTGAGGCAAATAGCTGAATTTTGTTAGCAGTACCAAATATTTAGTTGGTCATAAAAATATTTCGTTGGACATATTAAATGCGCATACAATATTTTAAGAACTAAAAAGATTATATATTATAAACTTGGAAAATTTCTAAAATTTTAAAAGCTAGCTAAAAAAAAAAAAAAAAAGTGGGCCCGCGCCGGGATTTGATCCATTATCCCTTCACTTATTACCTACAATGCATGACCTAACCAACTGAGCTACGAGTGCTTCCATGGGAGGGAGAGTGTTATTTGTATAGGAATAGTTACGTCGTGCACCGCAGAGCCGCAGCACAAACAATGAGTCGTGGAGCTGCAGTGTTTTTCAAGTTTATAGCATTTTCTTTTGTGATCAATCGAATTAACCACTTTCAAATTGTTATAGCTAACTTTAAGATACTATAATTATGCTGATTAACAGTTTAGACGTCCAATTTGTGGCACAAACTTATATTTTGAATGTTGAGATATACAGTGTTCGCCATCTTATCGCTTACGCACGCCAGCCTGCCATCATCCGCAAGTCAACCAAATGTAATTAGTTTCGCCAACAATATCATTTAGTCCATTGAAAAAAAAAATTTGGTACAAAGCACTTCACTTATAACTAACAATATTATTTTGTTGACAAGTTTTAACTAGTTGTTTGTTTACACAAAATATTTATTCGACGTCCTGTAGTAACCAAATATACGTCTGGCACAAACAAATTGCGTTTAAATGAATAATTTGGTCGAGGGAAATAATTAATTTTGTTTGAAGGACTCCAAGCTTGGTCTTGCCAACAAAATATTGTTTAGCTGAAGCAAACATCACCCAAACAAATATATTTAGTATAATGAAACAATTCTTTATCTCAGTGTATGCAATGGCCAGAAAAACATAGGCCTAACTAAGCATGGATGAGTATATTAGCTCAACAGTGAGGTGATTGGTAGAGAAATCGTTTATGTTGCTATAACCGCTTGCATCCTGATTGCTGTTTTATAAATGTCAAACTGTGTACTTCTCCTAGATATTTCCCCCGTAATACTGTACTTAAAACGTCATTACTTCTTTGCAGTTTTTGAAAGTCATCCAGCGAAATTGTTTCCGAGGTGTGACATTTGCGCGGCTTTGAAAATAAAGCGATGTGACGACATTGTCATGTTCAGTTTAGAACTGATTCCTTTGTTCGAAGCCTACTGGCATCGACTTTTAACTGGAATCGGGGCGATATCAACATACAAGCACATCCTCATTATAGTTTGGATTACGTTCATAGTTGACAAGTTAAATGCCACTTTATTCAGAATGTAGGAATTATTGTAAATAAAAGACGCTAGCTGTGTTGCTAATCACAATTTTAAATTTTCGCCGATCATTCACATAGGACCCGCTAAATTCAAAGTCAAATAATTGTAGGTTTTCATATATGTTGTTATTTATTATGTTTAGAAGCATATCTTGTAATACAGACAGTAATTAATTGCAGTGTTTTATAAAAATGATTCTCTCTTAGCTAGTTCTCAATTATTCGTAAAATTATATACACTCTAAAAAAAAATATCAAGATTTTCTTTGTACTTTTACAAGGATTTGTAAAAGTATAAAGTTTTTCTTTGTGAAATGCCTATATAATGTTACAAAGGTAAACTTTGTAACACTACAAAGGAATTCTTTGTACCTCCATACCGACAGTTCCTACACTGTAAATTCTTTTTTTTTTTTTTGTAAAATATTACACGGCACTTCTTTGTAGTTGTACAAACTTTTGAAACTATTGAAACATTTTCCTTGTAAAATTATTAGTTTATAATGTTAAAAGGATTTTGATTGCAAAAAAAAAACTTGGAAAAAAATGTGTGGTGTACCCAAAACCATAGCTTAATCGGAAATTACGTATACAAAGATCACAATCTCTGGAAAGCATATATAAAAACAAAAATAAATATTGAATAAATAATGCTGAATTTTAAAAAGAATATCTAAAAATTTCAACACTTTTTTAAACACACACATATTTTTTTTTTATTTGTGTCAAATCACAGCCTACAACATTGTTGTATACTGTGAATTTTTATCGGTTAGGTATGTCAGTTGGTTTTAGTGGCTTACTTAAAACCGTAAAGTGAAAATTTTGACGTTTACGACTCTACGCAAAAACTAGAGGAAGATTTAATCACAATATATGTCTATAATCAGATATAAAAAAAAAAAAAGACATTGAAAACTGAGGTGAACCGCGCCCTTAACTCACCACCTTAATGATTCTAGCACATTAATAATGTCACTGTCACAGAATAATTAGGAATACAGGAGTGAAATAGCCAGTAGGCTAGCGAACTCAGTCACACACGCCAGCAAAATGGCTTCCCTGGCCAGCAATATGGCGGAAACACCTACTGCCAATCAGCGTGAGGCAGCTGCTCTGATAACCGGCAGCCAGGCCAATAGGAAACCTGCAGTAACATGCAGGAGCCAAACATACACAGGGCTGGTATCAACAACCTCGGGCAGCCAATAAACGGC
>PNEQ01123223.1:0-14552 GCA_003012365.1 Medauroidea extradentata | reverse complement strand
ATTATTTACCAAAGCCCAAGTTATTTGCACACCAGGCTCGTCATCCGATCCACAATACATACCTACAGCACACGGAACAAAAATAATGTCCAAATTCCTAGGCATGCAAAAACTGTCTTCAAAAACTCCTTCGACTATCTCGCGAGTCACTACTGGAGTGAGCTGCCAGAGTCTCTTAAGAAGACGAAATCTGTAAAATATTTTAAGAAAAATTGCTATGCAAAGTTGTTGGCGGAACAGAACAGCAAATAGTTTCATTATAGAAATAATTAGAACAAAGATAAATTGGTTATTTGTTAGTTGAACTTTACGTTAGATTATAGTACATAATTTGTTATATTGAAATTAGAATTATTATAGTGCAAGTTGAAATTAGAATTCTTATAGTGCAAGTTGAAATTAGAATTATTATAGTGCAAGTGATAGTATTGGCACTTTTTCTCCAAATTGTTATGTAACTGTAATTTTTTTTTTCCACAATTCTTTAATTGTATTACTAATTCTTTTTTAAATGAACTTCTTGTTGTATTAATGTGTATTTATGTATAAGGTTAAACACTTCAAGTTGTAAACCGGCCTAGAGCTGAATCTTGTAGTGTATAAATAAATAAATAAAATAAAAAAAATAAAAAAATTGGCTAGTAAAAATTATGCGTTTTGGCGATTTTTGGCTACAATTTAGTGCAAGTTTGGCGGCGACGCTTTAAAATCATCTGGCAACCCTGCTTCCGGCCGACTGTAGGCCGTGGGTGGCAGGTTTAACTCATTTTGCGTCATTTCTATTTACGTCGCAATTTTCAGAAACGTAACCCCGACGTAAACCGAGGACTTACTGTATTAAAAACCATATTGCCAGCTAATTAAAACAGTTATGTTTGTGTTATGTATAATAATGAGATGCTAGTCCCCTTTCTAAGAATGTAGAATAATAGGCCTTCTTAGCTTAGAAAAAGAAAGAAAAAAACTGATTTTTTTACATGTCAAAATTATGTAAAGGTAGAGGAATTGGAAAGTTTCGTCAACCTGCATATCGTGAGAAACCAATACTGCGAACTAGGCCTTCAGCAAACGCATGATTTTATGTCATCGACAGACGAGACTCTGCCACCACATCCAGGCAGACGAAAAACAACTAAAGAGGAAGCGAAGAATATGCGAAGCTAGGGAGGAGACAGAGAGCCGACCCCTGCTGTGGAAGAGGTTCTCTCTCTCTCTCTACATACACATACACACACACACACACACACACACAAGCTATAAGGAAATTAATAGCCCAAACTCTAGGAGATGATTCCTCATGCAAAATGAAGTAGGCTTCGTATTTGACACATTTGAAAGTGAATATTAAAAGCTTAATAATTCCTTAAAAATCGCGTTTGAATACCATATTTCGTCAAAATATCACAAACGGTTAGGAGTTAAGTTACAATACTTTGAACGGTGTAACATAATTATTGATATCGTTAACATGTAATAATTTCAGCCTTCTAACCACCCCCTTCCATGAAATTAACAGGGGTTGCATCCCTAAAATTGCATAAAATTACTTAAGTGTTACGTTTACGAACATAACATGTTGTAAACTGCATGAAGGACACCGTAAGGAACAAAAATGGTTTTTCTGGTCGCGAATGCCTAGAATGCACTGTTTACCAGAAAAACGTACACAACTTTTCTGTGCCTGGTATGCAGGCAAAATGTGCTACTTCCGCTAAGAAATGTATGTGTACCATTTGCTCTGATAAATGCAACCCGTGATACAGTTGTTGAAGTATGTCGTGGAATACAGTTACATAAACTTAACAACAAAACCATGTCCAACAAAGTGGCTTAGAAAAATGTACCAAATAAGACGACAGAAATCACGTGAACTTAAGAAACAACAGAACGTATCAGTACGTAAGTTATGTATGAACTTCACTACAACAATCGCATGGGGAATGCACACTAGGGCGAGAATAACTCCAAACAGGTTGATGGCGATGATTTTGCGGTCTACTACACAAGAGAAACAAGGCTGGGCGAAGTAGGACACGTTGCATTCATTAGCGATAGATGTCAACATTGTTTTTAACCTGCCGAAGAGCAGCGGCGGATACGCGTCGAGAGAAGTGATTGACCACCAGCGTTACTCAGTGAAGTAGCCTACCTGTGTATCGGATGGAACGTTATACGTGGGCCGAAGAGGCCGATATGCATCTTGTGTATGGCAGAGCAAATGGATGTGGTACACGTGCGCAGCGTCTTTACAGATAACAGTTTCCCGATCGTATGATACCAGATTATCGGACATTTACCGTCATCTGAGAGAAACAGGAGGATTCAAGGTGAGTTGTATTTAAACACGCTGAGACCTACATTAAATCTTGCACAGTCCTAAGTGCAAATGTTGTGTATTTCCCATTTTGCAGAGAAACATGCGGAATGCTGGCCGTCCCAGGTATGTGCGTACTGATGTCTTTGAGGAAGCAGTACTGCAGCAAGTCGACGACATGCCCGCCACTAGTACACGCTCCGTGGCGCACCAAATGGACGTGTCCCATTCGACAGTGTGGGAAGTACTACGGCAGCCAACATATTACCTGGCTTGACAGGCCTTTGCACAGTGGTTTGTGCAGCGCACAGAAGAGGATCCGCAGTTCCCATCGTTCGTGCTGTTTACGGATGAAGCAACGTTTACACACGAAGGTTCTTCCAACTCGCATAACAGTCACACGTGGTCATACGTGAATCCAAACGCTCGTGTTCAACGCGGATTCCAACAGAAGTTTTCGGTGAATGTGTGGGCGGGTATCGTGGCAAATGAATTAATTGGGCCTTACATCCTCCCACCTCGCATTAACGGTGTTACGTACCCGATATTTCTCGAAAATACGCTACCAGAACTGCTAAACGATGTACCACTGGTAATCCGACGGAACATGTGGTTGCAATTGGATGGTGCGCCTCCTCACTTCGCTCGTACTATGCGAAACTACTTAAATACAACGTTTCGGGACAGATGGATTGGCCGTGGTGAGTGAACCTGTTGCATGGCCGCCTCGATCCCCTGATCTAAATCCTCTGGATTTCTTTTTGTGGGTGTACACGAAAAGTGCTGTGTATCAGACTCCAATTGTGGACGAGGAGGATTTGGTAGCAAGACTTGCAATTGTAGCAGGCAATGTGCGAGATATCCCAGATATCTTTGAACGTGTGCGTGGCTCGCTACTGCGTAGGTTGAGGCTGTGCTGCGAATGTGGAGGAGGTCATATCGAACACCTCCTGTGATGTAGGCAATAAGTTATGACCGTTATGATTATATGTAACGCTTCTGTATCGCTCCTTGGCAACGCAACTTCGCACAACCTTGATTACCGGCATTGTGCACCAACTTTTCAACATATCCGAGTATTGTATTCTTTGAGTATGACAAATGTGTAGGCTTTCACAAATGACCTTGCGTAGGCCAGACAGTACTTTTTTTCAGTAGGTCATACGACTGAATACCGCACATCATCCGAAACATCTGTGTGGATATTTAAGGCAATCCCTGTCAATGTTTCAACTGTGCAACGGACAAAATATCTTGCTCGCAGATTTCTTTCCAAATTAACCAAGTGGTCTGTGGGCTTGATTTCGTTTTTAAGCTTATGCATTCCACGACATGCTTCAACAACTGTATCACGGGTTGCATTTACCTGAGCAAATGGTACACATCCATTTCTTAGCGGAAGTAGCACATTTTGCCTGCATACCAGGCACAGAAAAGTTGTGTACGTTTTTCTGGTAAACGGTGCATTCTAGGCATTCGTGACCAGAGGCCCTTTTTGTTCCTTACGGTGTCCTTCATGCAGTTTACAACATGTTATGTTCGTAAACGTAACACTAACGTAATTTTATGCAATGTTAGGGATGCAACCCTTATTAATGTAATGGAAGGGGGTGGTTAGAAGGCTGAAATTATTACATGTTAACGATATCAATAATTGTTACACCATTCAAAGAATTGTAACTTAATTCCTAACAGTTTGTGATATTTTGACAAAATACGGTATTCAAACTCGATTTTTAAGGGCTTATTACGCCCTTAATATTCACTTTTCATGAAAGTGTCAAATACAAAGTCTACTTCATTTTGCATGAAGAATCATCTCCTAGACTTTGGGCTATTAATTTCCTTACGCCCTGTATATAAATAAATAAATATATATATATATATATATATATATATATATATATATATATATATATATATATATACACACACACACACACACACACACACATTCGTGTTCGGTTTATTAACAGCATGACAAACACAGTATCATTTACACATGTTTGAACTGCCTGGGACCTACCATTTTCGTTCACAACTGCTACAATATGTACGCAGAATGCTAGCAATTAATTTATCTTAGACTTTAACAGTATTGTACTCGTTGTTTACTGTCAATGTCCATCATCGTCTATACGCTGCACACATCACATGGATGTTCGCAGGATTGTCTATGCTCTAGGCTCTGTATGTCCGCGCGAATATTCAAGTGTGCTTTGAGCATAAACTTTATATCCTAGACAGTTGCAACGAGAGGACCTTTTTTGATACACATGTCTCATTTCTCAATAAAACATCTTCAAATGTTCTAAAATCCTGACGGTAAATATGTTGTATTCAATTAGAAGGCAGCCACCATTAATTTCATAAGGGAGGAAGGTATCAAGTTGTATTTGCTTCCCCACCAAATCAAACCGTGTACGAATGACTGTATTTCCCCAGCGTTTGCTTTTCTTCATTGTTACATTTTCAGCCTACTCTAGTCACTTAGTGATCGTCAATTCTTGAGTGTCCTCAGTTTTCTGGAAGACCGGCAGCTGGTTACCGTCGCGTGCATCACAAGTTGCCTATCTGCCAGGCATGTGCAACGGGAGGATACTAAGCACGCATTCGGGAGTTCGTAGGATGAATCCCACCTAGTAGCTTTGGAGCAGTTTTCTCGAACGTTTTTCATTTCCCTGCCAGATGAAATGTGATGCACCTTCTAAATTCACACATTTTCAATCGTTTTGCGTTAGTTTACAGTATTCGCTTGTTTTTCGCGACAAGAACAGCATTTAGATTAAACTCATAGTCTTCATCGATGCTTAAATTAAAAATTAATTTAAACTTATCCATTTTCATGGAAGTACGCTATTGTAATCAAATGTTGTTGAGTCGAAGAAAACCTGCGACAAAATGTAAATAAAAGCTTTAATTCTTTAATTTTATGTCGTTTTGGATACAGTATTTTCCGGAATTGTATGTTTATGTTAATTAATAACGCTAATGGTGGTTTTTCTATTTAGTTGTGGGTTTGATGTGACTCAGCAATATTCACTAGCAGTATCATGAGTCCATTAAATAGGCCAGTTATAAATGTGGACAGACAGATTCCCACTTCCCTGTGGTTGGCCATGACAAGGGATGGTTGACATAATAGGCTGAGATCATTAGTACAAGTGGTTCGTAATAAAATGAGTACTTTTGAAACCCTAGTTACTTTTCCCTTTCAGATTATTTATAGTTTCCTATCACGTTTTGAATACATTCAAAGTGTATAGGTTGTACCGTTATCAAGAGTTTACCTCTGAGATCACAATAAATATTACTTTCTAATGATTATTTCAGACACGACGGTCTTAATAAATGCTCACTTGATCACAAACCGCCTACAGGCAGATCCATAGTTAACCTGGCAAATTGGGTCTACGCTAAGGAGAAGAATGTCAAGTGTGATTGTGTAGTTCATCAGACTGTCAAGCACATGTTCCAGTGTTGACTGTGTTTAACCTTCTGCACAGAGGATGACCTGCATTAGGCTTCAGAAAATACAGTGAAAGTGGACACGTTTTGGTAAAAAAAAAATCATATAACGTTTGCAAGTATTTATAACTGCATAAATATATATGTTTGTTTTAGATTCGAAAATAATTCGAGGGTTATTTTTTTTTTTCAACAACCTATCGGCTGGAGTAAAAAAAAACGGGAATAAATTGGGAAATTATTTTAATGGCAAAATAAACGTACATCTTTACACTATTTTTCCACATAATCACCGTGCAGATTGAGGTATTTGTCGTACCGATGCTCCAGCTATCCTATACCCTCTGTAAAGAATAATGCCTCCTGCCTATTCAGCCTTGTCCCCTGAAACCTCTTGTTGTGATTACGGTATGCTCATTAGTCGATACTCGTAAATCGACACGTAGTGTTTACGCCTTTCTACCAACCACGTGGAGCAGCCAAACTCACATCTCAGTATAGGAAAGCTGGTGCATCGGTACGACAAATGTGCCTCAATCTGTACGGTGATTATGTGGAAAAATAGCGTAAAGATGTACGTTTCTTTTGACATTTAAATTATTTCCCAACTCATTCCCCTTTCTTATAACTGCTGATTGAAGGTTGGAAAAAAAACCTCGTAGTAATGATGCTAGTAATAATAACAATGGTTCAGTTCATAATACCAGACCACTTTTTAAGGACTGTTCAAAGATGACATAAATTGCATTAATTATGGTTGTTGTTACTGTACCTCTTGCTGCCAGCCTCGTCGTCCACCACGTAAGTGCGGCTGTGTTTGTTGACGGAGTAGTTGGTGAGGTGCATGTACACGTTGGACAAGTTGATCAGAGTCGGCTCTTGATACCTGCTCGTCGCGAACCTGTCTCACCAGGCATACATTGTATCACTCACTCACCTGTACACCTACAATCACTACACAGAATGTGGCGAGTAGCGACTCACCTGGCGAGACCCTCGTTGTACACGTAAACACGAAGTGGATCACAGGACGTAATCAGCGTGTAAATTCTTAGGTCGAACTTGAATCCATCAATCAGGAAGGGCTACAGTAAAACAGACAATGAGCTACACGCAGTGCAAAGAAAGAACTTGCATTAAATCACATGTAAGTACTGGAAACTTGCATTTATTTTAAAACACTTTTAAACAGAATACATTTTAGCTGTAAAAGCAGTTGGATAATGTCAGTAGTGAGAGGTCTGCTAGTGAATAAAACAATTTATTTTAGTAAAATTGTGTGGTAACATGTTAAAGAAATTTAGTAACGAAATTTTTTACACAGAAACTTTTAGCTATATGCCTCCTCCTCCAAGTCAGTATTTGTGTTTATATAATTAGTATATTATGTAATGTTTTAATTCTGCTTTTTATATTGAGATTGGTTAGTTTCGATGATTTTACTCCAGTAAAAGAAATATTCTTACTTGCCCTCCTTGGCAGGTTTTCTAGAGAAGGCAATCTGGTTGGGAAAGTGTTGGTGCACGGGGTTCAAGTAGAATGCAAGTATTGGATGAGGTGGGAAGACTAAATTCCGAATTGGTATAAAAAATGCAATATTTTTAAGCGTATCAAAATTTTGTTTAGCCCCCTGCATATATATTGTTGAGAACTAACACGAATGAAAAATACCCACCCGGCTGATGTACAGTTGACATATCATATGCTCTCCAAGCTTCACATCCTTGATGGATTTGGCAAGGAAGATGCCCCGACCCTGGCATCCTGTGTCTGGCTTGCAGATATATGTGCAGTTCTTGTGCAAGCGTGCGTAGGCTAGCAGGTCGTGACAACTGTGGGCACACATGGGCAGGCAGTACTGACGTATAAAGTCTAGAAAGTTAGGCTAGGATAGACATGTGTACCTGTACTTACACACAACATAGTTCACTGGTAATGCGATGCTTATAAAAAGTCAATACATAATATACACTGCATAAAAACAGCCCCCCCCTTTTTTTTTGTGAGCTGTCCAGTTCACTCGTGAATTAATATCGTAAGAGTACACATGGCCAAATCTGTAGCTAAAACGGTTCCCTGGTATTATGCATGTAGCTAAGCTGGAACATTCAAACTCAAACTAGAATGTGGTGTGGCATTAATATTATGTTATCAACCCTACTTAAACTGACCCCGTCACTAATCCCATCAACAACAGGAAAGCAGGCCACCTTTAATAGTTGTCTATCTCCTTCGTAAGAGGTTGCTGTTGGCTCAGTGACTAAAGCACTCGCCTTCCAACAAGACGATTAGGGCTCGATTCCCGGTGAGGTCGGTCCCTGGATTTTCGTATGTTGTAATTGTGTCAGAAGATGTTGCTTGTCGGCTGGCCATTCCGGGGGTTTCTCATTTCATCTGCCTCCCTCATTCCGGTGGCTCACCAATGTAGGGCCATATTTCATACCATCCTCCGGGACAAGCAGATGTCTACAGGTGTCCAGTAGCAAGTCTGCATCCAGGGCGCGATATCCTGGTCATTGAGAACCGTGTTTATAATTTACCTCCATCGTAGATCTTTACTTAAGAGGAGTCTTCATCGGTGTCGAATTTCCGCCTTTGACGCGTGGGAACAGCGTAGCGATAAGAGCCAGTGTCCCACGCTTGACGAGAAGCATATCGCCTCTATTCGCAGCGCGCCAAACTGGCGTGCAGGGTTTCCGTGTAGTAATTTTCCTACGGGACTTAAAGCGGCCACCACAACATTTTATTTTTAATATTAATAAGTAAAGACCAACGCATGCCTCTCGTTTTGCACTTCATGAATTCATGTATATTTTCGGAGTTACAGCGGTCTAAGAAAACCGTTTTTAGCCATTTTGAGAGGCCCGAAAATCACGTTTCTAACAAGTGTTCTTTATTTTGGAAAACATAGAAGCATAGTTTCAAGTGTGTGTTCTTTTTGTAGGTAAGCGTAATAAGAATAAATTAAGCGGTTTCGCTTAAAAAAAAAAAAAAATACGTGCTACACGCTGCAACTCCGTCCTCGTGTCAGTTGAGGACGTGCGTGTCATTGAGAGCGCGAGTCTTCGAACACCCTCTTTACGAATTTGTTTTGGGCGATTTTCTCTGCGGCTAGTATCTTTATCGGGTTATTATTGTTAACTGCACTGTGCACTGGTGTATGTTAATTTACTGCTTAATATTAATTTACAGGATGCTTGGGAATTTGTGGTTATAAATTAAATGGGCAGTAGAAAAGTTGAAAACAAGCGTTTTGTGTCTAGGGAGATACTTTTGAAAACGCTCACTTTGCAAATGTGCAAGCGTGAATGTATGTGCATACATTAGGATTAAGCGCGTCCCTTGGCGCCATGTCCAGTGGCTGGGGCTGAATTTCGTAACCCACACAATGAGCAATGTGTGCACAGTCCCACTGTCTATCACATAGCCCACGTCACTGTAATTCTCGTCAATCTTGCGTATCGACTGTACTACGTTAGAAGCAATACCTAGTTTATTTATGATGTCACGTTGACGGGAAAATTCGTGCCGTTGTGTGGACAGCGAATATTTTTTAGTAATCAGTACATCTAAGTTCACGAATAGTTTACAAAGCAATAGGGAAACTACGACACTGTAAGTGCACGTATAACGAATGAGTACGTGGGAATAACCACCACTGCTAAAGAGTCTCGTTTATTTTGTGCACAGCGGACAGACATTTCAGGAGATCATACCCTAGAATACCAGATAATGTTACTTATCTATTGCTCTAACTGCGATGACTTTAACAGGGTCTACTGGACATTGCTAGAATGCAAATAATTTTGATAAGTGTACCGCGGCTTCATTACAATGATGTCTACTAGGCTTGCTTGGTTTTCAATGGTCTCGTGATTGTCTTGTCGCGTGTTCGCTTCTCTGACGGTGAGCGAATATTACCAGAACAATCTTCACCATCAACTAAAAATTCACGTATCCGCAAATTTTCACCACATCCCATAACCATTCCAAATCTCTGACGAAATCCGTAAGAACTATCACGGTCAGTATTCAAGTGCTCATATCACTAAACACTACATTGTTTTCCTTATATTAAAACACGCATTTCTTTGTATACGACTGCAGTAGACTAATTTTTTCAATGCACGAATATCGATTGATTGGGCACTGAAGAGGCAGATTAAGGTGGCTGTCTTACTAGATAGCTGAAAGGCGTGCAGAGCTTAGGCTGATAAAGTTCGCGATAAATTGAGCACTTTTGAAGACTGCTTTGTCTAAAATAATTACTGAAAATAATTTTTTTTTTGTGAAATAAACGGGAAATTTTGAATGCAATACAGTCAGCATACTTTGACTGTTACTTAAGTTGTTTTGTTTACATAAAAAAAGTGGCTGAATAGCATACCATATCTGAAAGGTTTCAAATGAGCTCACTTTATCCGGAAAGACCTATAGAAGTCTATTCGATAACTGCTCAGCAGCGTGACTTATGCTATAAGGAATAGTATCAAACGAAGGGCTACACCCATTTCAGGTCCTCTGATTACCTTTAAAATTTATTTTCACCCTGCCGAAAATGATGGAAATGGGTACTTTTTGGCCTATTGTGTCATAAAATGATACGTTAACCTCTGAATTTGTCAGAGATGTGAGTTGTTCGCGAGAAGACTGCACGCCAGTTCCGTGACTGAGTCTAGAGGCTTGGACGTCCGTACTGTCATCCTTACCGTGCAATATTGCACTTATAGGCCCAAAGACGTTATATAAGAACTAAGAACTATACTGTTACGCTGTTCTTTTGTTACATGGCTAAATTGAACGCTGACATATTGCAGCCGAAGATAGGGAATTGTGTACTTTGACGGTAGTGGGGGAAACAATTTTTTTTTCAACAATAAAAAAAAGCTTTGGTATAGGACATCGCATGTTACGGGCTGAAATATGGCGTCATTCAATTCGGTAACACACATATATACCGTCATCTTTGGTTTTGTACCCTTTGCCTAGGCCTCGAACGCGCAAAATACGTTCACCCAAGCGGCCACCTCAAATGTTTTTTTTTTTTTTTTTTTTTTTTTCCCCACTGTAAATCATAATTGGGAAAGTGGCCAAGTTTATTAATTAAAGAAAAAATTAACATATTCAAGTGCGGCGATTTTATCTGAGTACAAAAAGCTTCTGTACTTACAGCTAATTCGTGTAAAGTACGCGGTAACTATGGCAGGATTCCCACGATTATTAGTTGAGCTAACTTACTCTGCTGGAAGACACCATGTTTTCGGGAAGAAGTTGTAGTCTTTTGAAGACATCTTGAGCATACGGTTGAGGTTGCGTGCCAGGAAGTCCTTTCGAGTGATCTCCGACATGCCAGGGAAGTGGTTGATCTTCTGCAGTCACAAAAAAAAAAGACTCCTATGACTAATTGTTACTTAGGTTAGTGTTAAGTCAGGTAATAAAATAGAAGAGCTCCTTTCGTGATGTTGGAAAGTTTTGAGTTGTGTTGGTATTTAAGAAGGTATTCAAAATAAACGTCAGTTTTATAATGGATATTTATTACTTACCACTGATTTTTGAATTTCAGTAACTTTGTAACAGTTTTTGCCTTTGAAATTAAAACCACTACGTGTTTCACGTCTTCTGGCAGGGTCGCAATGTGAATGGGAGATGGCCAGGGTGAAAGTTGGGTCGGATGCTGGACTAGCGATGCAGGCCTTTCGTCCTCCGGCCCGAAGACTGGATGAAGTGAAGTGAGATGGATGAGTGTGGTTCAGCGACGGAATGAGAAAGGTGGGGGGAAACGGGTCCCCTGGGTAAACTCGCAGGCCAACGGCAACGTCCGTCACATGCGAAAAATCCGGGCCTAGACCCACCGGGGATCGAACCCGGATTCACAGGACTTTTGCCTTTGAATGATTTAAAATATATTGATTACATTTTGATTTAAATACTTCTTAGTAATGCAGAATGGCTTCCTATATTTGTGTATATCCTTCTACAGTTGTATAATTTTACCACGCGTTTAAAATGCGTTGCAGCGTGTTCGTAAATACGTTTTTTTACGAAACTATTCCATATACTCCCATTGTGTCAATGTACAAAAAGAAAACACACTAATGATGACTGACGGGTAGTTACAAAGCATCATGTCGATTAGATCATTTCGGAACCCCTCAAAGTGGCTAAAAACTTCTTTTTTCAACCTGTTGTATTGTTGACAAGATTCGCGTGAAACTACTCTAGGAGCATGCTTTCCGCCATGAAAGGATGGGGTCATCACTCAAAGTGTCAGTCAGGCGAGTGATCTACGATACCACTGCAAGCCGTTTCATTGTCTTCTGGTAGAGGCGATACCACGCCAGATGAGCCGGTCAACTTCGCCCTTAGCGCCGTGCCTCACTCGCACAAACACACGACCAGTAGGCGGGTGCCTTTGAGTTCGTGATTCGGCCAACGACGAAGATTGGTCTTGAAATAATGTTTCCTCTTTGCCAGTCCAGATTTATGTTAATACTCTGAAAATAGCGTAAAATTTTCCTGCTTGTAAACGGCCTCATCAGACGATTATATTAAGTCACTAGGATAGCCTTGAGGCGTTCAAATAGTATCCAGAGTGAAATTTTCAAAACGTCCAACAAAATTCACGAGAGCGGCTTCTTGATCAACTCATGGTTACTCTTGTTTGTAAACAAAACACGCCAAATGACGCGAATTAAATGTAAACAGTAGACATAACCAGAACTACAGTGAAGTGAAACTGCATACAATGTACTGAAAATATAGAAGAAAGAAGAGTCTGTGAAAAGGGGCCTTATCTTTCAAGCAGTTAAGGTCCCTTTTCCCACGTCACCTCACGTTTAGTCAAACATTTAAGACATGTGTAGCATTAATGTATTCCTGCCACCTTAAAACCTTAAAATGCTGGCATGAGTTTAGACATAACTAGAGGTACGTCAATTTCGCGGATTCATCATGGCAGCAGCCTAGACTTGTCAGTCCTATACACCTACTGGCTTATAACAGTACAAGCAGGTAGCAAGCGATAGCACTTCGCATTATTTCCTTATTGACTACTGGCTTGCAGTAGTCAAACGAGTATCGTAACAGCCGCCAGCAAGTCACAGACGTAACAATGAAGTATATACATAATTGGCGTTCAACCTAACCTGGAATGTATCTGCGAAATTTACGTACCTCTAGACATAACCCACTGATCGTCAAAACCAGAGGTCACTCGACTGAGAAACATAGTGACCCAGCAGGTTACTTAACAAAGCTATAGTTTTGCTAAGGTGCTGAAAAATTGCTTGTGAATATTTCGGAGAAACAATCCTCACATCTAGAGGAACAAATCGTATCATATGAACACAGGTCAGAAAATTCACCGTTTCTGCTCTACGGTTCACCGTACATGATTTATAGTAGGTCATATAGTTACATACAGTTACATACTAGAGGAGTAGTATTTAATTGGACGGTAGACATTGTATGAAGTAGCATCCTGCAGTAAAATATTCCAGCCCGCGCTCCTTGTTCATGTCGTGATACTTGTAGTACAGTAACGGTGCGTTTCCGTGTGTGTGTGTGTGTCACGTAACATTTTTTGTTCATCTGTACGTAAGGATTGTTTTATTTAAATATTTTCATGCAATTTTGCAACAACCTGTACAGTGGCGGATCCAGCAGTAGTTTTCTTTTGGGGGGGGGGTGGGAGGAGGCAATTCTTAAAAAGTAGCTATGTCCACACCTCGAGTTGAAGAAGGGGGGTTCGGGGGCCCTCGCCCGGAAAATTTTAGTTTTTAAGCTGCAAAATGGCGCTAGTTAAGGAATTTCCTAAACAAAAAATTGAATACACCACTTGAATTTTTTTTATATTTTACAGATAATCTATACATTAAAGGTAAAAAAAGGGGGGGGGGCATGCCCCCTGAATCCGCCCCTGAACCGGTATGTATATGTGCATATTGGTATGGTAAGTTCGGGATAAAGTGAGCACTTTCGAATCCTTGGTTATTTTATTCCTTTCAAGTAATTGGTATTTTCGTGCCCCTGTTTAATATAAACATAGGAATGTAAGTAGTAATCCAAGTGTACAGATTGTATTGTGCTCAAAATGTAACACCTGAGGTTTCAATGAAATGCCTTATAATTATTATTCTAAACATTGGTGGTATGTAAGTGTGCTAAGTTGATGGCGAACCACGTATACTGTACCTGGAACCTCTTCATTTCCCTGGTTCTCTCTGGTGCAACTGACATATCAGTCCAGTACAGGTCCCATGGCTCGTCCTCTGACACCTCCGACATGCCGAACTTGAGCGCCATACGCCTCACCACGTTATACTTGCAGCTCGTCATGCAGATGGTGATCCTGAGACATGATGGAGAGCGACAATATTTCACACAAGAGTCCTGGGAATATGGGGGCTGACTGAACACTTATCGCTAGAGACATGAACTTTTCGCGAAAAGAATTTTGCCCCACTTTGTTCCAGTGCCTTATGTGCACGTCTGCAGTTCTGCTCCATATATATATATATATATATATATATATATATATATATATATATATATATATATATATATATATAGAGGCAGCGTGCCTTTGAACTGTGACGTTTCTCATTTGACTGTACCAATCACAATAAGGTTACTGTAACACCACACGTCTGTGATTTGCGTGTAAAACCCCACGACACACGAATGTCAAAACATCCAATCTCTGACCGTGAAGCAAGTCTGCAGACGTGCACACAAGTCACTGACACAAAGTGAGGCAAATTTCTTTTCG
>PNEQ01123222.1:0-14551 GCA_003012365.1 Medauroidea extradentata | reverse complement strand
CCTTGTAATGATCTATGTGTAATGATTGTTTGATGTTCTTGTATTTGAATATGTGACTTATATTACAATCCTTGTTTGGATTGTTTATGTATTAATGATTTTGTAAAATGCTGTTATATATAAATTTAATATGTGACATGTATCATAATCCCTGAGCTAATGCTCAAATGGGGATTCGACGATACGTAAATAAAATGAAATGAAGTTTTATTAGGATTGAACATTAATTTGTTAAGACTAAAAAACTCGATAACTAAATCCAAATCATGTTGAAGCATAGATAAGGTATGGTTTATATTGTTATTGTGTTTATAGAACATAATTGCATCATCTGTGAATAACTGTAAATCACCATTTAGTTGATGTATGCACAGGACATTAATATAAATAAGAAATAGGAGTAGGCCTAGGACACTGCCCTGAGGGACTCCTTTGATGATTTCATGATTTTTACTTTTGACACCATTTACTTCAACATATTGTTCTGCATTAGTTAAATAACTCTTTAGTAAATCCAATGGGATGCTCCTGATTCCACTTTATTCTAGTTTGGTTAGGAGCAGGTCATGATCCACCATATCAAATTCTTTACACAAGTCTTTTATTTTTTTTATTTATTTGACACCCTTGAGATTCAAAACAATGAACTAATTTGTTCTTTGAATATTGGGCTTGTCAGTTTGAGGTCAGTACATACAACAATACAGTATATAGAGACCTAGTCATCGTATAAAGTGCACTAATGACAGGACAATTGAATAGCTACCATCATCAATGGAATTTTGTATCTTATTTACTACATTAAGTAAGGCATGACCTGTATTGTAAGAACTACAAAAAACATACTGACCAGAATGAAAGAAGCATTGTGATAAAAAGTAGGCAATCTTTTGTGTATTAATTTTTCAAATATTTTATTTATGACAGGTAATGCAGACATTGGGCGATAATTACCTTGTTCAATAGCATTTCCACCTTTAAATATAGGTAGAATTTTAGCTATTTTCAGTGCATCATGATAAATGTCTGAAATAAACATAGCATTAGCAGCAATAACTAGGGCAGGAATGGTATTTGGGGCACATATTTTTAAGGTCCGTCCACTTAAACCATCGTAGCCAGGACTTGTGTAAGGGTTGATATAGCTCATTAAACACATAATCTCAGTCTCATCAGTGGGTAAAAAAGAAAATTTATCATCACTCATAGTGAGCGTTTTAAACTTGTTCAAATTATCTTCAGGGTAGTTTGGAATGGATGCAGATAGATTTATAACAATATTTGTGAAGTGTTCACACAATGAGTTAACTATATCTACTGAGTCAGTAAGATAAACACCATTATTATTGATAATTTTGTTAATGTAAGGTTTTTGGGTATTTTTGTCACAAAGAATTTTAACATTCCTCCATGTGTTTTTTGAATTCCCAGAGGACTGCATAAAAACATAATTATAGTAAGTTCTCAAACATTTCCTTTTAAGAGAAGTAACTTGATTATTCAACTCTTTTAAACTCTGTTTAATTATATATCATTACGAGGTTTTTTTATGTTTTTTGTATAACTTATCTCTATCTGAAACAAATTTTCTTAATTTAGGAGTGACCCAGGAGCTATTGTATTTAACCTTATTTGATGAGTATGATGTGTGCCGTGGACGCCCGTTCTGCTGCCGTCCTTTTTGTGCTGCCGCGGCTGTGTCCCGGCCACATGTTCTCTCCTTCTTCCCCCCGCTACAGTACGACATTAGGGCACTGTGCTTCATCAGTGGAGACGTCAGCACCAATGTTCCCCCTTATGAAGGTACATTACGGTCTACAACTAGTAGTTTTGGGCTAGTCAAATTCGTTTGCAGGGCCCGCAGCATATTCGCTAGTATTTTCAACACAATCTAAAACTGTCCCTGACCATGTGAACAAGTTTGTGACATCGGGGCGCTACGCGCCACGACGCACATCAGGTGCTAAGCTGCAACAGGCATTGTGTAAATAGTGACGTTAGTTAATCAGAAAGCATACCATTTCGCTACAGTACTCTTTTTCAAAAACGCTTTGAACATTTTGCATTTTATTTCAGTTGCTAAATTCATCATGGTGGCAAGAACAATTAGGATAGCGTGCTAAGAGTGTTTTAATTTACTTTTTGTGTTCTTAACATTTATATGCTCCTTAAGAGCAATTTTGATATGACTTCTCTTAATTCAAGCAGAATCTCATTATGTTTTTAATTTTTGAATTTAATATGTATTTTATTCTAACAATGCTTTCAGAGATTGCCCTACAAAAGACTGGCAGTTATATTTATATGTAATGGGTAGAAACGTTCTTAAAATTATTTCTTTACTTTTTCATAACTTTTGGTTTTGTATTTATGTTTAAATTAGAAAGTAAGAGCATTTCCACCACGTCTGGCAGGAACGCGGGCTTCCGGGTCCCCGCCTGACACCATATTGAGTTAGTCTTCGTCCCGTCAGCGAGGAAGTAGGTCACATCTTCCTGAAGTCTCTCATCTTTGATGATGTAATATTTCAGTTTTCAATAATTAATTTAATTTAGTTGACTGGAACCTTTTTGTGTCTCTTCATGGCCTCAGGGATTGACATGCGTCAGGGCAGTGCTATTTGAGCCTCCCTCATAACTTTTCATCTGTGTCCATTGTTGGCCGACGCCACATTTCAAAGCTTTACTTATTCACTCCGAGCGAATATTTTACGAATGGTCAATGGTGCTTCTCGAGGGTGTTTCAAGTTAATAAACCACAATGGTGGTTTCAATTCACGCGAGTGTCTTCCTCAAAGGCAACAATGACTTTCTTCTTCTCCGCACCCTAGGGAGCCACAGCAACCAGAGTCGTCGGGAGCAGCGCATGCCAGGTAGGCTAGCACGCAAACCACCACGAGGAATTCCAACACCGACAAGCGGCAGGAGGGCCAAGTTACATGGCCAACAGGCCTTCGACCCACACCAGACGTCAATCTCAGGTAACCTCACGTCGGGCACATCCTTTGGTTCCCCTGAACCGACCCTAGCCTATCCTGTGCCGTGTTAAGTATATACTAGTAGAAGCCATGTTAACTTCATTTTTGACAGTATCTAAAGTTAGGTTAAGCATATTATTAGGATCATTATTGAGCATAGGGGCTTTAGTTTCAAGGTCCTTTATCCTGCTGGGTACTTGATTATAGTTTATCTTAGATCTTTTGTTATAGTTATTAGTTTGTATACTATATACAAAGGGTAGATTGACCCATAGCCTGCTATGGTCACTCAGTGTATTATTTACATCAATAGATGCCACATTCACAGGCTTATTGGTTAGCCTGGTCAGGACATGGTCAATAAGGGTGCTGGTTGTATCAATAACTCTTGTATGGTAGATATTATTACTGAGAGTAAAACCTTGAGATTTATGTACAAATTCATACTTTTTATTATTTTTACACTCTTTTATATGGTCAATTTTAATATCTCCAATAAATACAGTTTCACCTTAATGGGTATTTGATTCATTTTCTAAAGTTTCCATAAATTTTTCGGTTTTTTGACTGTGGGGGTCTATAATAGTGTGCTGGTGCCCGCACTTCATTTCACGAATTATGTGAAGATTCAGCAAATTGTAAAGTTTATAAGACTTCGCCGATCATCAGCTACGTTACTGTGCAATTTGATGGTGGTATTGTACCAACTGTTTTGGTACACGACGTAATTTGACGACTCCCGAGACAGTTCAGACATTGCAAGATATCAGCCATTAATATGTTTAATTCTCAGCAGTTATATTTTGAACACTTGCATGTATCCAGAAACTTTTACATACCTTATATTACGTTTGTTATGGTTTGGAATATTTTATGATGCCGTATGTATACATGACATTCCTCATCGTATATGTAATATGGACTAAGCAGAGACACAGGTGGAGATAGTGCAGCTAGCTTCGCGCTACACTAGCGCGCTGTAGTGACAGTTCTAATCCTCAAGAAACATTGCTAAGAGTTATTATAATAATTTTACTGTAAATTTGGAAATTCATGAAAAGATATTTGTATGTAATTAATTTTGTACGTTGCGAGTAGTATAAATATTGTATTATACTTTTGATAAATAGTTTCAGGTTTAGTGGTAATTATTATTTTAATGTAATTTAACTTGCTATAGTTGCTCTGCTATGTTGGGTGAACTATTTCTGCGATTATATTAATGTTCGCTTCTTGTATTTATACTCGTGTTTTCCTAGTATGTGGGTTCAGTCGGCTTTAAGTAAAATGTAAGTGTTACTATTGTCTATCATCATCGTAAATGTGGAATGGGTTGTTATGCTGCAGGACCTGTAATTAATTAATTTTCAGCGTCTGTTTAGTATTTGTTATTTTTCTTGAGTTGAAGTCCTGTAGCATATTGGGCCCAAGTCCTTAGGTCTGTTCGCGTGGTCTGCCAGTCTGCCAGTTTTGTGCCAGTTCTGCTAGTTTTCTGCCAGAAGGCGTTCGTTTTACCGGAAGTGTTTTTTTGGTATGTTGTTCGGATGGGACTAGCAGATGCCAGTTCTGCCAGAAATGACTGCCATTTCTGCCCATGCTCGGCGAGTAAGGGCAGAACTGGCAGCAATAAAAAACGTCATGTGTGACGTCACATGACGATGCTTGTTCAAAACAAACTCTCTCGTCCCGTGTTAAACAGTGATATAATTTTTGTCACTGCTGTAATAATGCAGTAATAGAAGAACTGTGCAAATTCATTTGTTTTCCGAATTAATTAAAATCACTGTATTCACGAACAAAGCCAGAAATGTTGCAGCATACTCGTAGTTATTTTGTAAATAGTGACGAGGTTAACCTAATGGTAAACGTGCATCAAACCTATATTTATATTTTTGTGATCAATGTTTAAATAACTCCAAGATTACATTATGTGATTTTGTATAATATGTTACGATTTCGTCTACGAGTTGTTTTACACATTAAATGTCTTTCCCAGGCATTTAGTGAAGAAATCTTGAAGCACATCAATATGGGAATTTGACAGTAAAATCGTAGAATGTATATTTCGTATTATATGGAGAAAATTAACCAAACTTGTCCTTTAACAAGTCAAGGTACCCCACAAAATGTTGCAGAATAGGCCCACTAAATACGAACATGTCATCACTACATGAGTGCAGAAAGGCATTACAAATAGGATACCAAAATTCGTAATTTTAACCATTTAATGGTAGACCTAGCTCAAGTTGTTGTTAATCACTTTCCTCAAATAATATTTTATAGTTACGACTTAATTTTTGGAGGCAGAGGTACAGAAATTTACAGGGTATGGACACACAACATTGTAGGATAGAGCACTATACATGTGAGGCAGGGACATATAAAATCATGGAGCAGGGGTATAGAAGTACATAAAGAAGGGGAACAGAAAATTGTAGGAGAGGATCACAAAAATGTGGGGCAGAGACATTAAACAACATTAGCAGAGGTACAGAAATATGTAGGGTAGGACCACTAAAAATATAGGGCAAGGTCATTGAAATATTGCAGCAAAGATACAGAAATGTGTAGAGTAGGAGAACAGAAAGTTGTAGGGTAGGACGACTAAAAAAGGTTGTGTAGGGACTTAAAGAACTTGAAGCAGGGGTGCAGAAATATATAGGGTAGAAGAACAGAAAGTTGTAGGATAGGATAACTAAAAATGGGTAGGAACATTAAAAATCTTGGAGCAGAGGTACAGTAATACGTAGGGTAGGAGAACAAAGTTATAGGGTAGGACCACTAAAAACGTTAAGCAGGGACATTAAAATCAAAAAGTAGAGGTGCAGATATATGTAGGGCAGGACCATCAAAAATGTGGGGCAATGTCATTAAAATCTTAGAGCAGAGGTAGGCCTACAGAAATATGTAGGGTAGGACCACTAAATATGTTGGGTACAGACATTAAAAACCTTGGAGCAGATGAACAGAAATATGTAGGATAGGTGGACAGAAAATTGTAGGGTAAGTCCACTAAAAAAAAGGTGGAGGCAGTGACATTATAAACATGGGACAAGGGCGCTACAAATTATGGGGTAATAAAATGCATGACACGTACATTCTATGAACCACTATATTATTAACCTTTAGTAGCACACATTAAAAAAATGTGCCCGTGTAAGCTAACAAAACCACAAAAATCAATCGCCTACAATTAACAAGATGTGACAAATTACATGCGATAAAAATTAGCCAGCCTCTAATGTTCGTCAGCAGCAAAGTTGTTTAGGCCTACCTAACTGAATTGCCTCTGACTAATGTAGCCTAGGTATTGTGAAACTGCACTAGTATGAACATTCCTACAAAAATTTACAAAGACGATTTTAATACATGCATCATAACTTCGTACGTTGTATCAATCTTCGCCCTATGTTAACAAATCGCAAGGCTCGTTAAAATTGTTCCGCTATGGTTATTAAATTCTTTCGTCTCCAATGCTATTTGTTTGCGTGGGAGGTCCTGCGATCTCTTGTTTTCCATTCTTTAGGCCTAAACGAAAGTTATTGTATGTATTAACGTAATTACGAAAATACGTCGGGAATCTAAGCCGAGTTCTCAATGCTAAACTTTCAAAACAAACTTTTGCGGGTGTTTTTCAAAACAACATATTTGTTTACTGCCAGATATCGTTCGGGTGGTCATAGCAACTTGCAACTGCCCGTCCAGCCATTTCGCTGCCAGCAAAAAATGGCACTTGCCCTCGGCTGGTAAAACTGGCAGACCATGCGAACAAACCTCTTGTGTTTCATTCGTGTTTTGTACTACTGTTTGTTGTTTTTCACTTTGACCAGTAAATTTAAGTAGTTTTCGCGATCGGGTTTTTAATGTTTAAATTCTCATAGCATCTGTATTTTTCAGCAATTAATTAAAAGAGAGAGAGGCAGACATGTAAATTCTATCGTTTAGTTTCGTTTGTTTATTAAGTAATTTCTGTAGGTGTGTAATTTGAAGATTAGACTTTGACAGATAGGGAATGTAAATAATGGCAGATAAATAATAATATTTGATATTTCTTATGAACTTTAAATGTGCCCACTTCTGAGACTGTACAGAGATAGTTGATTGTGCATATTACTGAGGCAGGTTATGCTGGTGTTTTGGATTATGTGTAGGGGCGAGTGTCCCCCTAGTTTTAAGTAATTGTATTTAGGGGCGTGTGTAGGGTTAGCTACTGAGGTATGGAACCCAGCATATGTTGTGTGAGTTAGTTTCCAATAAGGATAGGGCTAGCCAACATTTTGTTTACTTTATCGTTTTGCTACACCCTCCTCAGGTTTCTCGAATAGGGTTTGTTAATGTTCTGTATTGTTCATATTAAAATAGATTCCTTTTGCATGCCTGTAAACAGTAATTCCGTGAATGTAATGTTTAGTGTAATTATCCTTTTTGTATTGTAATTTTTAATGTTTCGATTTACGTTGATGTTTTGTTAAAATGATTTCTGTTTTGAATAAATAGCTGTTGTGATTGAACTCCAGAATTTACAATGTTTTCTTTGAAGCTAATCTATAGATCACCTCTTTTATGATTGAAATATAATTAAGATTTTGCTTGCTGATTTTGCTAATTGATATCTGGTTTTACTATACTGAGGTTATAAGTTCTATCCTTGTTTGGAATGAGGTCAAATCCTTGCCTAGGTGTCCTTGCGAATAATAGGTAGTCACAACCTACATTCTTGTTCCTGTGTTATTGTTAGTTACCATCACCATTAGTGAGGTTAGCCCATATCATGGGAGGTGATGGTACAATAGCCACCTACAATTACCTTTTTGTTATTGTTTTCAGGAAAAACTTCTATCCACACTGAAAAGGGGCCATCATATCTGTTAAGTACTTTATGTTTAAGTTTATTTTTAATGTTGATGGGAACGAGGGTGGAGGAGATGTTGATTATGAAAATACTAGCGTGCTTTAAGAGCGTTCCCGACTAGGCGCCAGCCGGTTAGCGGAGAACCGGCACTCAGATGTTACGAGTGGAGTGGTCTCAGGGTCGTGTGGCCGACGGCCAGCTTCAAACTCTCCTCGTCCTCTGCCGTTATACTTATTCGGGGAGTGTTATGGCCCTCCCACGCTCATATCCACATATACACAATGCACTCGACAACGATTTCGGGCACCTGTACACCCATATAAAATTTACGTAACCGGGTTGTAGGGTCCCGTGCCCTGAAACACAGTGAAGCGGCGAAGTCAATAACAACACAAAATAGAGGCAAGGCGTTATTATTCACTCACATCGGTCTCCAAGAAAAAAGCAATCCTGGCGACGGCTGAAGCTGTCCCGGACCTAGCCCGTCCGGTAGGCAACACGGCAAAAATCCCACGTGGTGGGAGGTAGAAAAATGAAAGTATGATAAGCCCCTGGGCTCGGATCGAGTCGACAGGGGTGAGGGGTTAACCCGGGCACTGAAGTTAACTTTAAATTAAATGTTCCAAAAGACGAAGAAAATAAATATTGCTGTGAAATGATGAGACAAAGAGATGCTGGTGCCCGGGCTTCCGGAGTCAAACCGCCTCGACACGCCGCCAGTAGTCAACTGCCGAAGCCTTGGCGGGCTCAGGGTGACCATGCCGCTGAGCACGCCAAAACTTCTTTAACACATTAAAAACATGTACAACATACAACCAAAGCACTTGAAAAATTGTAGAAAATTTAGACTTGCTGATTAATGTCCAAAAGATTGTTTGGAATGTTCATCTTCATATTTTAAAGAATTTGGGTCAGAAAATATTTTACATTACTTGCATTTAAATTACATTCAGAACAGAGAATTACTTTAATATGGTTAAATGAAAAATCTAGAGAGCAATGTTACTATAAAAAAAAGTATTTTAACAATTATAAGTTTTAAAGAAATTACGCGGCAGGGGTTGCCGGTTGGGCGAGTCCAACATTACGTTAGGTGCAGGGGTGTTTCTACCCGAGTTTGAGGTTAGACCTGACAAGTCTTTCAAGGGGGCTGATTTTTGGGAAACATGGTTACCCCTGGCCTAGTACGTTTCTTAATTACACTGCACACGTGTCCCCGTTGCCCTCACACGTGTCCCCGTTGCCCTCACACAGAACACCCGCACTGACAGTTCGTGGTTCACGGCATGTTTGTGGCATTTAGGCTTAATGGGGCGTATTCCTAGCAATGGCTAGAGATTAAGGGAATTTTGTCTACAGCTGGACGTTGCGTCTGACTGTGGGGGCGACGTCGGGACGCTGTGGCCTCTTGTGACCACGCTGTCGGGTACGTTCCCATATGCGCCCGCAGTACTGCTATCCAGGCGTGTTCCTCAACGCATGGTGCACACGATGGGCTGTTCCGAGGGCATGCGGCTTGGTCCGCGTCAATGTATAGGGCCCATCCACCACCTAAACCTGTCTTACAACAAACAAATATTCCTTCATTTCCTTCTATGTTAAAATTAGACGAATCATTGTAACTAAGCCATGTTTCAGCTATTGTTAAAATTGTGGTTTTAACTGACATAATATTAAGTAAGAGCATGAAATCAGTCAATTTATTTCTTATGCTATGTATATTTATATAAAGAATGTTGAGATTTGTGGATCGCACATAGTTTCCTGCAAACTGATTAAATCTACAGTATTATCATATTTGTGTTTTACAGTTAAAAAAATCGCTTGACACAGAAGCAAAATACATAGGCTAAACATTTAGTATGATTTACACAGAAGACAACACATATAGAGGAACATATTAGGGATTAAGGTTACTAACCTATTGTGTCCAGCAAACGCTTATGTACATCATCCAATGTAGTTACTTGGATGACTCTGGCACGTCATCTTTTCGCACAAAATTCTGCAATTTTTTGACCATATGTACTCGTAGACATAAGCCTTCAGTTAATTTGCTGATTTCAGAAGTAGTCTGTTTGAGGGACTCAGATGCTCATTCAGAAAAATCTTCCTTGTTGGGTTTTTGATACCCAAGTCAGTAGAGTGAAGTACCCTATTGTTTTTCTTCACTCGTAGCAAATTATTTTTTACATCCCTATGACAACACTTGTCTAGTAATGTAGGTAGCGCTTCGTTACTACGGGTAGGCAGCCGATGGCAGACATATATATCCTAAGGATAGATCTTCACCCCCAGATGACTACCAAGTTTGACAACTATTTCAGTAAGATTTTCCTCTTTCAAGACAGGAATTCCGTGGACTTCAATGTTGTTTATCTTGGTATACTGTTGAAGATTTTCACTATCCCGTTTCACTTCAGCAATTTCTTTTTTTAGTTTCTTAACCTCACTGAGCACTTTCACCAAATCATTCTGCCTATCTTCCATTAAGCCTTGAGTAAACAGTAATGCCTCCTTTAGTTATTTATTTTCATTTCTTAGTTCATGCATCTCACTAACCAATAATGTAAGTTGTGTCACAGTATCCTATAGAGTTGTGGCTTCACATTTGTTGGCAGCCAATCCAGTGGACGATGCATGTGAGTCGCAAATCCATGTGGATTGTTTGTCTTTAGAAATGTTCACACTAGCAATATGGTACCAGGTTTTACGTTTGCTATCACATACAATACTTCTTTCACTGTCAGAAAACCCTTTCTTACATGTTGCACATTTAACCCAATCTCTACCGGCCGCTATACAAGAAAATTATTATAAAGTTAATAGGATTCGTCGAGTCTACTTTTTTGTTTTTAGCTCGTTCATGCTCGTACAATGCGCTTAAAATGGAACATGGAATTTCATTTGATATTTCTTGTATACCTGTACATGTTTTGTGATATTAAAGAAAATTTAACACGTGTATACTTACTTCATTTGAGTGTGGTATGAAATTATCCAAAAAATTTATGTTTACTTAATGTGTACCTTCAATCTGAAAATTCATGAAGATTTTTGGTTAAATAACTACACCCCATTCGGCCTACATGGCGAATATATTGGTAAAGAAAATTTTAATGTGCTGTACCTTCACCACCCCTTCATCTGGGGCTAACCTCAACATTGGTGATGGCAACTTACAAACACACAGTAGCAGAAACGTGGGTCGCGATTCCCAACTATTAGCAAGTTATGCCTAGGCAAGGATTTAATTTCTAATCTAACAAAGATAGAACTCATAACCTCAAATCTCAGTCTAGCAATACCAGTTGATCATTGGCATAATGTGCAAGCGAGTCATTATTATTTGCACTCATGAAATAGGGTGATTACAATTTAGCTTCAACTTTACAGAAAGATCAAAGGTTAGGTTCAATCGCAACAGCAATTTATTGATAAACCAAAACAACTTAACTAAGAATCAACAGTTACATAACCTTGAAAATTATACAAATTCGAAGTCAACAAAAACCAAAACATTAGAAATGAAACAAATAAAGTTAAACATTAACTGTACAAAATACTATGACGTGTGCCGTGGACGCCCGTTTGTCCGCTGGGCTACAGTGGCTCAGACGGCCGTAGACACATGACCGCCTCCTTCACCACGGACGCTCCAAGAACCAGGCTTCACGTCTCTGGGGACGTGAATGCCCTGCCCCGTGCCTATGGAGCTTCACCACCAGCCTCAAGGTAGCAATTTCCAGCTACGGTTTTGAATGCCTGGCCAGCAATCATCTTCGTAGTATGTGTTAATTTAATGGGAATTGCAGGGCAAGTTGTGGTAATGTTTGTGACGTGCGGGCTTAACACGCCGCTACATAAACACGTGACAAAGTGGTGAACACGAAAACTGATCTATGCTAAATTCAGGCAAACTGATATCATTTGTAGACTCTACAGATTTTCTAGAGACCTACAGGCATCATGAGAATAAACGTTCTTCTTTTTAATTTTTCTATGAGTGAGTGATGTTTTTGATTAGGGCAGTAGGACGCTATGCCAAAGCCCACCAAAATCGTCATCGAATTATTTTGTTACGTTTTACAAAATAATACTTAAGTAGACTTTCAGTCACATTTACAATGTCTACAATTTAATTACTTTTTCAAATATTGCATTTATATTATTCGTTATTGCTTTCCTGTGTATTGTTGCGTTTTTAAGTGTAATTCTGAACACGCCCTATACAGACTGGCAGTTATTAACTAAGGGCAGACAAGTATTAATAATTGTTTTTGTAATTTTGGATTATATTCTGTAATGAGTTTTATTTTAGTTTAGCTTGTAAGAGCTTAACCACCAAGTCTGGCGGGAACGCGGGCTACTGTGTCCTCCATCCAGACGCCATGTCAGTAGTCTTCGCCTGATCACCGGAGCGTTAAGTCGTGCATGGAGGACGTTCCCGTCTCCCTGAGGCCCAACCTATTAGGATCAAGTCATGTTAGTTTTCGATAGCTTATCAGTAATGTACTGGAACCTTTTCTTTTTCTACATGGCCTCAGGGATTGACACGCGGTCGGGGAGAGCTCTTTCAGCACCCGTTTAAGGATTTCACGCATTTTTGAAGCCATTGTTGGCTTCGAGCAAATTTCACCGCTTACGAGTGCTACGGGCGAGAACAGTAGCGTGGTACAAGGTGGTCAGCTCTAGGACGAGTGACCACAATAAACCGTACCTTAAGAGTCATCTGTATCTCCAACATTCATTTCAGTAGTGGTAGTGGATGTCTCTCAACAGCACACGCCGAGGACGCTGCAACAGCTTCGAGGGACGACGCTACTCTCTACACATGCCGTCGGAGTCAGGACAGGAAGGTCCATGGTCGCCGACCCACTCACCCACACCAACAGGTAAAAGCCGGGCAACTTTATACTGTGACATCCCACCTGACACGACCCAGAGGCGTCAAATGGCTTTCCTAACTAGGGGCCTTCATTCTACACCAAGTAACTAGCATTATTCGGCGCCCATCTTCTAACATTTTCCTGCTAAAATCACATTTTCCACTATTGCTATTGTTGGCTATGCCACCCCTAAATCCAAAATATTTCTCTAAACATTCTTCTTCTGGACATTGTTTTGACCTTTCGCCGCTTAAAACCGGCATCTTTATCAAATCCAAACTCCTTTCCTAAGCCCTGTGCCCGTGAAGACGCCGGAGCACACGGAGGAAACCCGCCGTTACTGCAGTCCTACCTACTACTGCAGACCAAGATCATCGGCCATACGAATCGGTGAGACCCCCTACAGACGAGGGGACAGCCGTGTCGCGATGTTCAAGATTGAGGACTTTGTGGGTCAGAATGCCGCGAGTGTGGATTGGCAGACAACAAACGGTGTCGCGGAACCATTGTGCAGGAACTGTGTGCGACCATTACTAGACAATGACCCGTTTACATATGTCAGAGCCAACGAAGCATGCAAGTGCAGTGACGTGCGTGTTGCAAACAAAGTTTGTGCCGAGCGAAGGGCTATCGATCAGGACTTAAGCAACAATGCCCTAGTGCACTTGTCCAATGGTGAGCGTACAAGACTCTGTGTTAAGTGCGTGAGACCCTATCAGGACAATGCCGCGTCTCGGGGAAGTGAACATTGTGGTCAATGTACAGACGTAGGGCCGACAATATTGCATCAGCCTACTTTCAAACAAAGACTAAACAAGTGCGCGTACATCGAGTGGTGCGATGGACTGGGTGAAGTATCGCTCGCGTGCTGCAAGTGCCGACTACCATTTCACAAACAATGCCTAACAGCAAGCGAAAGGCAAACTGTGAAAACAGACAGTTTTTTCGCATGTGACTATTGTCACCCGCCGAAACCCGTTGAACGAGTTGTCACGAGACCAGCCGCGACAACCGTGTTTACCGCGAACTCCGTGATAGCAGCATCTACCGTGTCGGATGTGTCGTTGGCAAGAACCGCGTCCTGGGTAGAGGAGAACTGTACGGGGATGTCGTGTGATGTGACATTTGGACAGCCACGTGCTATCAGTACACTACAACAACAATGTGGAGCGAGCGAGCACGAACCACGTGGCAACGCAAGCGAGCGAGGTGCACGGGAACACTGGGCCCGCCCCTCCTTCCCCTCTCCTGCGCGCGTCCAGCTGGCCGCACGTGACGTCACAACACCGCACGACCCAGCTGCGCGCCGGCCAAGGTCAACGGAGCGGCAGCGCACGCAACAGCTGATCGTGCCCGACTTCTCCACACGGTACGCGTGTGCGGGAGCACACGTGACACCTAGCAAGTTCCAGTCGCTACCGTCCTTCACTGGATTGCCGACCGAGGACCCCGCAGCTTTTATGCTAGACTGCACGCAGCGCCTGCAGCGCTATGGAGTCGGGACAGCGGACTGGCCGAGCGGTGTGGGAGGCTGTTTACAAGGTGAGGCAAAGGCATGGTGGCGAGGGATAACTCACTATGGACAGACGTGGGACGAGTTTAGTTCCGCTTTTAAGCGCCGATTTGGCGGCACGTTCACCTCATTGCAAACCCGCAGTAAATTGCTTCTCGCAGAACAACAGGGTAATGAATCACTTTGCACGTTCGTTACCAATAAAATAAACATGTTAAAGAGGTACTATTCGCAAATGTCTACTCGAGAAATTCTAGAGGTTGTTGCCTCTACAGTTCAAGCCAAATTCAGGAGTGCTCTGGCTTCCCTGATACATGTAA
>PNEQ01123221.1:0-14551 GCA_003012365.1 Medauroidea extradentata | reverse complement strand
TCGTGTTGTTTGAAACTCATGGCGTACCTTCCAGAATATATATTTAGTCATGTGGTGTCACCAAGGCCTCGGTTCAAAACCTTATAGTAAGTATGTAGCTAATATTTACTATTTACTAAAAACAGCTGGGTTAAGGAAAACAATAACGAGGCAAACATTGTTTACATTTGTCGTTCTGAAATTTCTGCGCAATTATACTTTGCGATAATATGGTAGTATACTCACCTTAGTTCATATATTCATAACGTACCAAAATAACCTAACATAGTTGTGATTACTAAGCAATTATTATCTTTTCTCTCAATGTTATTTCAAATCTCCCGCGCATATTTCACTAAAGTCACGTGACACATGTTGAACACACAATTTCGTAGGCAGCTGTATAGAGGATACTCCCTCTACCCTATATTTACTCTAAAGCTTGGACATACTCCACATGGAGGTATTAGTCTATAGAGTGGCATCTGTCGTACATTTCAATGGTAATCGTGTGAAGCCGATCATTTTCGATCATTTTCGAACTGCGCATGCGCAGTACGTTATTTTTCATGAGTCGCCATATTTTGGGTGAAAAAAAAAAGCAGAAAGCAATGTAATTATGTAATTATTTTACAAAAATTCGCGCAAATTCTTTATTTGAATCGTACACAACAGTTTACAGTTGCTTCAGAAATATAAAAAAACCGAATTAGCTCTCGCTGTGTGTATGTACTTCATAAATTTGATGAATTTAAATAAAAGTTTCTTACCTGTACAAAGATAATCCTTCACAACGATCGAATCTGTTTGTAAGGCCAAGAGCTGCACAAACTTTCACCATAATGTGTAGTTAACAAAAAACTAAAACATTTTCATTCGGGTCAATGCTATGTTTACCTACATGTTTTTGCCACCACTAGCTCTATCCTTGTCTTTAAAAGTTGTCTGTTCGCTGGCTTCAAATTTGCTCAAAGGCTTCCACTCCATAGACTAATACCTCCATGATACTCCATTGCGAAATAAATGACTGTCAAAAGAAAACTAAAAATATGACAAGAAAACATAAATAAGCAGAGTATGCTTTAGTCAACAGGATACAAACACAACATGACATTCCAAAACTGGAATCGGGTAAAATAAAACAAGGAACAAACAGGAAACAAATGAAATAACAAAAATATAAAAAAGAAACCAAAGTTGACATGCGACACAACGATGAGACGAAACAAACTGTGTCGCATATCTATAGATGGTATACCATAAGCGTAAATAAGTTCTGCAATAAAAAGAAAATTGGGAAATGTGAAAAGAAGTACAGTAAGGAACGCGAGAATGGTGCAATTTTCAAAGACAGGAAGAAACTGGCAAATGTCTTAAAATAATGGTGTATAGCCTATTGCGTTGCGCTCCGTGCACACCCACCGGTTGCCGCGTGTTTGTAGCCGGAACACATGTCACATGGTGAGTGCAGTCTGATTTTCCTATTCCGGTAGCAAGTTGCGCACAAAAGCTGAGCACCACCGTGTGCAGATTTAGCTGCACTGTATCCCTGCTGTAAGCCTAGTTTGGTGCAGTGTTGGTAAACAAGCACTCATTGAGTGCAGTGACGTCATAATTGCACACTTATAGTTTTTAGGATGCACTTAGTGTGAGCCCAGTGCAGTTAATTGGATTACGCCATGAAACTGTGTGCAGCACGTAAAAACGGCACAAATTATCCTTAAATGAAAATTTTTAAATGCAGGTCGATTATAAGAAATATGTAATAATGTAAACAATGAGTTTAGGTTAAAATCTTGAGCAGTCTCTTGGAGCGCAAGAGGGAACTAACTCTGTGCAGTGTTGCCCACATTGTGCACGTATAAAAGTTACAAAATTTTGTCACTAACATTTTCGTCTCCAATTTAGCCCTCGTGTGCCTATGCGTTTGTTTCTGGATCTCTCTCTCTCTCTACTATATATATAAACACACATAAATATGTACGTAAAAATCATATATACATTTTTGGCCACTTCCTCCAGAGTGACCTGGCAACCCTGCCTAACTTTCCTATCCTATGGCTTGAAGCGGCGGGCGTGGATGGCGGATTGTTTACTTATGCATTAAACAGGTAGTGTATAACATGTATTGACTTATTGGAATAGATATTCTTGTCGCAGTGTATGATACAATAGGCCTACACATTCGACGTGCATTTGACTGTTTGTTATACACATTTACTTTAAAAAATTACTCGGGAAGTGGAATTAACTGATGTTTTGGTTGTCCTATTACTTTGTCGTTATCGGTAATAAGTCCCGTTCGGTAGCAAGTCATACCTAACTACTTCCACACTTACCAAAGCCCTTCCCCCTTTACTCCAAAACCAAAAGTACATTCCATTCTTTCATCAACCTCTTACCTCACTACCTGTCTCTGCTTCTCATCATCTGAACCGTTTCACTACATTATTCCCTTTTCCTCTATACTCTGCCTTAGCTAAATAAGCAACTTAACTTACCGCAGCCTCCATCTCAGTTCACCATCTTGTATGTCTTGACCAGCGTTTTCATTCTTCTACTTACCTTCAACGAGTGTCACCGCAATTAATTCAACATCTCAGGTGGTCAAAAAATTACCTACCTCCCCACCAGCCTGCCTTTGCCATCTCTATTATTCTCCATTTATCCTTCACTCACCTCGCTGCCTGTCTTAGTACCTTTTACAACTCCCGCACATATAGTTCCAGGTAGGATTCCACTCAGTTGCTGCGTACTCTTAACACTGGCCTTTCCATTGTAATACATGCTTTTTCCTTCACTGCACTTCTAACTTCCTTCAATACCCTTCCCCATATTCCTGAGCTTAGTGCCTTTCTCCCTTTAGTCACTACCTGATTTCTTCACCCAAGTCACCCTGAAATAGTATCCTTAGGTAGGGCCTACTTGTTGTCTCAAATATGTATGCTTCAAAGTGCAGAGAGTACTTAAGAATCAACTTTGAAGTTCTGACTATCTCTTACAAATCGTGGAACGTCATTTTGTAAATATGAGACTGTGGAGGTTTTATTAGTAACAAGCTGGTAACAAGAATTTTGAACTAAATGCTTAACTTAATGATAGAGAAAATGCACATAATAACCAAAAGCATCTTTAAATCAAGTTATATTTTCAGAATTGAGTTTTGCTGTAGGCAGATAAAGAAACCAGGGGCGCTGGAACGTATTTCATTTGGAGGGTACAAGGTATTGCAGACCAGAAAATTTTTGTAAGGTAGATGATCTAAACATAATTATTCTGGCAACTGTGCCATAACCAGAAGTGGGAGGTCCTGGGGTCCTCCCCCAGGAAAATTTTAGTTTCTAGGTGCAAAATGGTGGCATTCAGGTAGTTTTTAAACCTAAATATACAATATACAGTGGGCAGAATTGTTAGTATTTTTAAGGGTGTGATTTATAATTTGATGCCATGTAAGTTACTACTGTAAAAAAATCCTAAAATTATTTTTGTGGGTAGCATTTTTGTATATAATCTAAATTTATCACTAACTGCAAAAGTTTAAGTAATTAATGCTGGTGTGCATGAAGACATTCAAGATAGAAATCAAAACATTAAAATAAAATACTAATATAGTACATGTTTGAAAATGATCTATACTGACTGAAAATATAATTTACAAATTTAAATATTCCTTCGTTCATATTTATACCTGACTACCAATCCTAAATCTCTGTTCAACTATTAAGGGGAATAAAGTACGTGAAATATGTTTTTTATTATTCCTCCATATGTAGCAAAATTTTCGAGACATATAGTTTGTTTTTGCTTTAAAATGATGATTACGTAAATACCTGATGTAATTTCAGGATTTTTCGAAATTCGACTCCCATGAGATGGAAAGGGAGAAAACGTGATTTGGAAAGTGAGAAAACGTTTATATTAGGCCTAATCGTTTACGTAATTGGAACAGAATGGGCTACATTTGTGATTTTTACTTCACTTTGATACATGTACAAATGTCTAAGATGGGATTTCAAGATGTTTAGAAATTCCTTAATTTAGAGGGTGGAAAGATGTGAAAAATGTTTTATTAGGCTAGTTATCCATAACCATTTCAGATATTAAAGTGACTTTGGCTTCAGGATTATACTGATTATGCAAATACCCAAAATACTATTTCATGATTTTGCCAAATTCAATCCCAAAAGGAAAAAACAGTCGTAAAATGTTTTTTCGATTCACAAACGATATATGTCGTCATATCGACACCATTAAAATGTTAGATATCAATGTCATTTTTGCTCAAGGACGATGCTATTCAAATGCCTTGAAAGTAGTATCATGAATTTTTTTGTATATTTGTCACCTACGGAGATGAAAATGAATCGTTAATGTATATCTTAGACCCAGTGGGCTATCATTAGTGTTTTTCAAGTCTATGAGACACCCATAAAATATTGTAACATGTTATTCAATGGTTGTTCTAAATTCAGTCCTTAGGAGGTGAAAAGATGAGTAAAATGTTTTAGAAATATCCTCAATATTTTTCTAATAATTCTAGATAGGTAAATAAGTGGGCAATACATTCCGTCAACAGCGAGGTCATTGGAGATAGTGAGAGACAACTTTGTACTATGACAGGAGTTAGGAGAGGAGTCGGCCATGGCCTTAGTTAAGAAAACCATCCCAGCATTTGTCTGGAGCGATTTCGGAATACCATGGAAATCTGAAATCTGAATGGCTGGTTCAATACCCAGGTCCTTCCTAATGCTAGTTCATTGTGTAACCGTTGTGCCGCCTCGCTCAATCATTCGAGATATAAAGCTGCTTTTAGCTCTGTGATGATGATTGTGTAAATGGTTGTAAATATATTTCCGAATATTTCTAAATTCCAACTCTCTAGATTGATAAACATTTTTTCAATGTTTCGTCGATTTAGCTGTGACTACTTCTGATTGTCTTGATTTACAGTTCAATTGGATTCTCATACAAATGTTTGTCTACTACATGAAAGTAAGTTTTTTTCGAAATTCAACCCTTAAACGGACTAAAACAAGTAAAATTAGTTTTTGATCAGCCAATAATATGTATCTAATCAGATGAGATATCGAGGTGTTGTTTGCTTGAGAATGATGCATACGGAAATATAAAAAAAAGAAACTTGTACACATTATTTACTGGATAAAATAACTTACTTATATCGTGGTGGGGACGGACTTAGTAACTTTGAGGACAGACAATCCAAAATGCAAGTACGACCAGCGATAAATTATTTAAACCGGGGTTACATTAAACAATTCTATCGAGATGTATTGTCGTGCAACCTTTACGTATCTCGAGAATGAATATTATATTTATTGTATTTGTTATCATGAATACTTTCGACGTTACTTGGAGCAGGCACCTACGCATGTGCATTGATAAAACTCACTGAAGCCAATAAAAGCAGATCTCCCTTTATGCAGAAGATGGACTGAATATAAGTTATAACCTCTGCCCTTCCTCATTTTCCCCCGAGGTGGGTTTAAATTTCCACATGCGTTAGAAGGATATACAGTATTTTGATTTTGACAATAGAGTACGTATTGAGTAGGGATGTGTACAGCCACTAAGATTAATAAAAAATTCTAAGTAAGTTCTTATCACTTATTTAACCTGCTTTTCAGTAACAAAAATTTAGGGGTGTACAAATGATATATTGTACCCATCTTTAAATTTGGGTGGGGGGGGGGACGTACAGTGTACCTCTGTACCCCTCCTTCCCGTGCCACTTAAAGAAACGTAATCCTACTAACTTATTTGTATGCAGGAAACTACATTTTCAGTATATTAGTAACATTATTTTGATATTGATGAAATACTGTTGTTAATTCACTACATGTGCATTGCAAGAAGTAGGCACACATATACACTGCCAGTGTCTGTTATTGTTTTCAATAATAAAATATTTTATTATCTTTTCGGAAAAATGCAGTGAGGAGGAATGATAAGTAAGTGTTACTATAATGGGAAAGAGCTGTTTGCTGCTGAGAAGAAATTTAATCAACTTAATAAGAGTCACTGTCAGATCTTATGGTTTGTAAAAAAAATAGTTACCACAAGCACAAAACCAGCATGTTTAGAGAATTTAATACCAATTAAACAGTGAAAATATGTTAATGTCTCTCAGCAATATAGCTGAAGAAGGCGGAGGGATCCACAGTGTCCAAACACCCCCCTTGGAAACTTAGTAAAATAAAATTGTAGCATCATTTTGCACCCTGAAAACCTTAATTTTCCACTCCTCTACTTATATAAAGGTTCCAATGCCCTCATTAATTTCTGCTCATTTAGCCACTGTACACCCGGTATATTAAGGTTGCCAGCCACAACTGCTCACTGCCTATCCCCAAAACTATCAATATCCTTAATCACCTCAACTGTACGTATTCCACTCTTATCCTGGTGGCCTGTATGCTGGCAGTGAGGGATACTTCTACCAGTTCCTTTTACTTTTACTTCCATCACTTCCTCTTCTTCACTAGTCTAGTCCACTGATCCTTTAACACTTCCCTTACACACCATTATTCCTTGCCCCCTCCTCTCACCTTTTCCTCCTTAACTCTTCTGATGATTATAAATTTATCCTGCATTTGCCCTGTATCCTTCAACCTTACTCCAGAAAGAATCAAACTTGCCATACACACTCCGACAGTTTACTATCATGATATTATTGTATCCTTCTAGTTTTTAATCCTAGGTTGTTTGCCCCAAACTCTCCTCCCCAATGCCTCTCATCTTGCTATAGTAGCGTGCTCTACTTCAGAACCTCAACCATTACGCCAGCCTCTCGCTGATTGGCAATTCTGGCATTCCTACTCACATCTAACCCTCTCTTAAAACAGCCAGCTGTCTCCCTGGCCAACAGGTCCCCTATATTTCTGTTTCCCTGCTCTGTCAAGAGCACTTTATCCTTTCCTACATTCTGGGATCCTATTGATATCCTGCTATTTATAAATGTGGCCCCCAGATCCCTGCACACACTATCTAGCTCACTTACTGACACTGCCTTTGCGTAGTTTTTCCCCTGCCTGACCATCACCCCACTAATTGCTGTCCTTGCTTTACGAAATTAATTTTTCACCTTGCTCAACAAACCCAAGTTGTACCTCTCAAGTTTTTCCCCTGCCTAATTACCTGCAAGGTCGTTAAAAATTCACGGATAGTCATTATAAATACTGTACACATACAGTCTTGATTATTTAGTCATTTACAGTGACTTTTTTTCAACTCCTTCTCAAGGCTATTTACATAAAATTATAATTACATATTTTGGTTGATAACATGGAGAAAGTAGGCAACAAACTATGAAAATGACAACGGTTTAACAGTGAATAGAGTCAGATTCTGAGCTTGAACATTAAAGTCACAATGTAATTTAAGTGAATTCACTGATACTTTAAACCAAATTATAAATCCAGTTTCAGCTATTTACTACTACTTGCAAAATAGTGGGTCTATAACTAGGTATGTTTAACATACAAATATATTTTGTTCAAACAAATGTAACTTATTCATATTAGACAGCTTTTCATTTAAACATATCAGCCCAGAATTCTTCATCAAACCAACTTAATTCATAAATATCCACATATTACCTCTTTCACAAACCAAACTTAAACATGACTGCAGAACAGCCAGTTAGGTTGCCTGCATAAGGCAGACATTGTATTGTACCATCATATGGTCAATATTTTGTCCGTTCTCTATCATATTAGTAATAATGTTTAATTTTGATAATCTGGACTGAGTGTAAAAATAATACAATATTTTTATTAGTATTGAATTTAGAAATTCATAAGCAGTTCAGAACAAAGTGAGCAGTAAATATCAAACTTTTGAAAAAAGACGTTACTGCATAAGCTTATAATTGAACATTAACAGTACATAGTTGCCATACTCCTTGCATGCTTGGCAGCAAATTACTGAATTTAGTTCTGTGTAGTTTTCTATTTAAATAGGCTCTACAACAATACTGAAACTAACTAAAATTAAATTGAACTCTCTGTATTTAATATATTACTTGAAATTTTTATTTATTATCTTATTTAGTTACTTATTGACCGCATAATTTTACTTAATAAGTGCCAACACAAAGTGATGCGACTGGGTCGTTGGAAATTGGTCATCGACTGCACTCGGCTTTAGCAGCACTCCACACTGGAAACACTTAAATTAAAAATTCACCAATGGATAGCATGAATTAGCTCCGCACTTGAAATTGTTTACTAAGGTGTTATTCTTTTGTGCAATCAACATGGTTTTGTATAACACACACAAAAGTGTTTGAAATGACTTTTATTGAATACCATTGTCAAATGATGTGAAGTTATAGGTATTGTATTGATTGTTAAGTCTTACGATATAGTAGCTAACATGTGTCCTACATTCAATTACGAAACAGCAATATTTTTTCAGTTTTGCACAAAAGACAGTTATTATTGATTAATGGCAGCATTGTACATGACAGCAGAACTGAAACGGAACATGAATTCTATTGAATTCAGTTATATGTTGAGGTGTTTGTTTCTGATGGTTTTGTGTTTCAATTTTTAATTAAATGTGCACATGGTTACTTGATTTGTAACATCAATAGGACGTATTATAATAAATTAAAGAGTCAGTGAATAGAACAGGTATTTATAATAACTAAGACTATAATAGATTATAGTGTTTAATGAGCAGGCCTAGATCCTTAATAGCAAAATCAGCTTGATTCAAGCTTGCCATGACAAGTCTGCAAGCTTGCAGCAAGGTTGTCATGTCAAGCCATAAGCTTGAATAAAGCTAACTAGTCCCCACACGACAAGCCTGCAGCAAACTTGCCAGAAAAGCTTGATGCAAGGTTGCTGCAAGCTTGCCTCGTACAAGGCAGGATACAACTTTAAAAACAGGCTTGACACAAGCTTGAATCAAACTTACCAAATAGGACTTGTAATGGCAAACCAAAATCAAGTCAATTGCAGGCTTGCAGCAAGCTTACATGCTATCAGGTAGTAGAACCCCGTTTTTACACTTCTTTTGCTGCGGAATAAAAATTTTTTAATTGTGCCAAGATAGTGTAAAAAAATTATACATTTTTTTTTGTGAATAGCTTATTTTTGGTTATTTTTAAGCGAGAAAACAATGTATCTATGGTTTACAGAGTCATTTAATTTGATGTTTGACTAAAGTCGCATGTCGCCGTTTAGAAATATTTTGTATATTCGACTATAGTCGAATGTCGCAGCGAAGGAGTTAAGGGACCTGGAAAAGTTGTTGTAAAATGCAGGAAACTGTAAAAAGAGGGAAATTCCTAACGTAAAAGCAGCAAATGGGATCACAACAAGTATGTGTAAAATGAGGAAAAGTGTAAAAATGGCAAGTGTATAAAAGGTGTTTTACTGTAACATTTTTTGGAGCAGGTAGGGTCTAATTTAGATGTAAACATTGTAGAAGCCTATGTGAATAAAATCACTTGGAAATATTTATGTTAACATGCAAAGGAAAGGTACAATTGGCAATAAATTGAAATTAAGCAACACTTTTTTCAATGCTCACATTATCCTGTACTAAATGTGTGAGAAAGCACATGTCAGTACTGCTCTAACACTCAAGACTGCTCGGATCAAAATGGAGTACCTCAAGGCTCTGTTGTAGTTTATTCACCCCTTCAAATTTGTTTTGTGAAGTTGAAGCCTTTGTGTTTACTGATACATTGTAATACTTATATATTTCTGGACAGTAAAAATGTTAGGCCTAATACTTTATCAGTAATGTGTAAGTTTTTTTTTATTAAGAATGTTTCTAAGAGCTCAAAGCTCGCATACAGAAACAGTACTAGTTTTTTTTATTATGGGCGGGGTTTGGGTGGCGGGTGAGGATTGCGGTGTAACAATATAATCTCAATTTACATGTCAGAAACACAAACTTTAGCATATAGGGATGGAGTGCTCTTATGCTTGGCTGGTGGGGGGGGGGGTGGATACAAGCAATACTTACATTTGAACATACAAAAAACGACACAATTACACATTCAAACAATTTAAACATACATGCATATAATTTAAGCTCCTTTTTAGTAGCATGTTGTCTTATAGATAACATCATACCAAGGTCATAATGACACATTATAGTACATTTATACATTACATTTAAAACATTGTATTTGTTACTTATAATTATATTCTTGCAAGGTTGTTCCTTTATTTATGTTAAGATCGTTCGCTATCATTTATGTACAGATTCCAGAGATGTTTCTTCATTTTGCTTTTAAAGGCAGTTATGTTTTTTGTTGATTTTATGCATTGTGGAAGTTTGTTGTAGCTCTGGAAGGCCTTGTGGGTAAAAGATTTGAATCCAAAGGTTTTTGTTTTAGTGTTTGATAGGTTTAAATGTTTTCTAGTTCTTGTATTGTGGTAATGAATCATTGATCGTGTAGTGATAGCAATGTCACTCATTATTTTTTTTACATGTATTTTTTTAACTAGCATCACTGCATTTAGATCTGAGGACATGGTAATTGTTGGTATCTGTATTTGTAGGTATACTTCCCTGGTGGGTGTGTAATAGGGGATGTTATATAGTATTTTTATAGCTCTATTTTGTAGCCGTTGTAGGTGTTTAAGTTTTTCAGCATTACATTGCATCCATATTACGTTCAGGTAGGTGAAATGGCTGTGTATCAGAGAAAAGTAAAGTGTGTTTTAGCCTTCTCATGACTCCAATTATAGAGGCAACTTTATTTGCCACCTTTTGTACATGTTCTCCCCAATTGAGATTCCCATCTATGGTTAATCCTAAAAATGTTATGCTTTCTGCTCGTTTGATGCCAACATTGTTGACTGTAAGGATTTTTGTTGGATTTACAGTTTTATTATGTTTGGACATAATCAGGTACATATTTTGTTTTTGTTTCATTTAATAGTACCATTTTGTTTTGTATTAGCCATTGGGTAAGTAATGTAATGTCATTTTGCATATCAGTTATTATATTGTCTATGTCTGTGCCTGTGTGTACTAGATTGGTGTCATCTGCAAACATGGTAAGTTTACGTTTGAAATTGCATTTCTGAATAGTTTTTGGCAAATAAACGTACTTTTAATTTAAATAAAACAAATTTTTCAAAGTTTCATTCTATTAATAAACCAAATTATAATTTAAATATTAGAAGTACTTCACACTGATTACGAAATAGTCACTTTACAAAATTCTTAGCCATGTTTATAAATAATTCTTTTAAATGGAATGAGTAGTACGTCAGTTTTTTCCACTGAGCTCAGTACTGCCTGCTCTGGAATACGTCATTTCGCGCCAGTAACTTAGTATCATCTGTTGTATTTAAACAAGTTTACTTGCCTTATTTTCGTTCACCAATCTCTCATGGCATTTTGTACTGGACAATAGCAGCAAATGGCAAAAAAAAAAAAAAAATGCTGCAAAAATAGGCAGATAGGTAAGTGGATTAAAATTCCATGACTCATGTTTTATCGTAAATAGGTTCACACTTTTACCAAAAATTGTGCTATTTACTATAACCAAATAAGAAATACCGAAAATTTTCATATCTCTTTAAATAATCTCATTCTCGTGCATCATTTATGTAATGAACTTTCAGTACATTTAAAAAACCTTAGTCAATGTAACAGTGAATCATTTAGAATAGAACTACAAGCTTTTGTAAACGCACATGCCTTCTACACAATGACTTCGTAAGGTAACTTATATGGACATGAGATTTACATAACTTTATATATCACATGTAATTTTAAACATGGACTGTCATAAATTTATTTGATTTTATGTGTTTTACATATTATCACTTGTATGTTTTAATTAGACCTAAGTTATACCAATTTTGTAACTATTTTTAAATTATGAGCTTGTTCTAGGTTATCATATTGTTTTGATATAACTTTGTTATACTAACGTAAAGCTATGTAAAATTTTCTGTAATTGACATGCTTTACATCAGTGGCATTTTGGACCGCTTTAGGGTTTTAAAGTGCCAGCAAAAATGAAGGTACGAATTAGTGAAAAGCTGACATAAGTTGTGGCAGTAAGAATATTTGCTTGATAAATGATCTGTTGTTGAAAGTGGATCAGTTCCTGTTATTTGCCATCAAGTTTCATTTTGAAAATTTCTGCAATCATGGTATAGGTAATAATTATCTTCTCAAGCTGAATTAATAAACTTAACATTTTTGCATGGATTTCATTTGTCAATTTTAAACTAGGTAGTACGGTAACCACCAGTACAAAATTTTTAATACTTTTCTGCTGGTAGGCCTATTTACAAAAATTGTATTAAAAATAGAAGACTATCAGTGACTAACTTACTTTAGAGAAAATTGGTAACATTTTTCCTGTGCCTTGTTGATGCCTAAACTTTATAATAAATTAAGAGTACCATGTACTGTACTTACTGTTATTCAATTAGATAAATTAAAATTTTGGCATATGCCTCAGCTTATTTTAATTTGATTACTGAAATATATTAGTTAAGACATAGGCTCCTAACTTGTGTGCAGAATCTGGCAGACTCTTATTGCATTTAAATGGAATATTGTTTTAATTGGCTGTTCTTGAATTCATGAGCTGGATCCTTGAAGCATTCACAGCAATGCATCCTTTGCTGTCAATGGCACATTTCTAAGTGTACCATATGAATACTTGAGTAGGGCCTACTTATCAGTTACAGCGACTGCAAGGGCACGAGGAAGCATGCTACACATTTATCCAATGGTATGTGGAAGAGTACGTTTTGGATCCTTGATAAAATTCAAACACAAATACAGAATGACAGCATCATTCATGTTGCATTTTTTATATGCTTGACTATAAAGGATCTTTTAAAGCACTATTCAGAAATAACCAGAAAGTGTCTCATCCTGTGCAAAATAAATTAAAACCATCTTCCAGTTGTAATGACATGGCAGAAAAAAATTCACTGTCTTCAGACTAAATACTGAAAAGAACTGAAGAAAATACTGTATTATTATTAATAGGCCTGAAGGTAATTTTAACAATCAGATTGGCATTGTTCCACAGAAGCAACACATTTAATTAAATAGCTGATATATAAACACATGTCATTGCTGATTAAATTTTTTCACATAGTTTCTTGCAAATACAGAGTTTTTAATGTCACTTTGGCAATGAAAGCACAGTTTTTATTTAGTGTGCTTTGTAAATACGAGAGAGGATTTTCATCAACACTGTGTTCAAATTATGTTTCCTGACTTTATACGGCAATTTTTTTTCCAAATCGGTAAACTATTTTAATGGTTAGGTCCACAGCTTTCTGTTTAAATGACTGTTGGATTGTTGAAGGGGGAAAAAAATTATTCTGTACAATTTATGTTTTTAGAAAGATGTTAATAAATTTCAGTGAGCATTGGGTAAACCTATAAATATACGTAGAATAGTTTTATAATAATATAGCATAAACCATTACATTTTATATATTAACAAGTAGATTACATAAGATATTACTAGATTTATTACATATAATCTCATTAAATACTGGTTGACACATAACTTTGCAGCTCAGTATTTACAGTATATACACAAAGGAAAATCAATGTATAATGCAGTGGCGGTGCGTAAGGCCGTGCTCTCGTGCTGTAGCACTGAGTAAAATTAAAGTAGCACTGAGTAAAATTAAAATTTTACAAAGTTATTGTGTACTTGGTAATTTTATTAAATTTCAGGTAATGCGCTGCGATTTATACTTGTAACCTTTCTTAATAAGAGATTGACTGCTTTGCGCTAAGTTTCACAGGCGAACGGAGTTTTCTCAAGTAATTTCGTTCGTGTAAGCCGCCCTTTACTATGGTGTAAACCTGGCTCAGTGCTCCCACGGACTAGCGCACGGCTGTCACTCCCCTTTCCTACCCCCTGTCCTAGCCAGAGGCGTAGAGAGACGCGGGAACCTCGCCTTTATCTACACCTGCTCCGTGCAATGAGCAGAGTAGCCCTGCTATCTACTGCGCAAGCGCGCGACAGTTACGTCATCGCGTGGACAATGATGGCCGCTCGCGTCGCGCACGTGTTCGTACATTGCAGACTTGTAAACAAAGTGATTTTCGGTGTCGCGTGGACGTGTAGCTGACTTAGAATAACTTTTATGAATAGTACTTTTACTATGTATTATTATTGTAAGTTGCGGGTGTGAGTGACGTGATACTGTGCATAAATAATGAACTGCCATAGAATCTATGTTATTAGTCTTTGACGCAATGGATACATTACCGACGCTTTATGATGGAGATAATTTGGTAAGTCGAATTTTACAATATTGATTCATTTTATGCAAATTCTGTGTTGCTTGATCGTAGGCGGAAACGTATTTTAAAGTTTGTGTCCGTGGTTTATTTGTTTTCTGAACGTGGCGTGGTACAAACTGAACACATTTACTTACGTGTTTCGTACTATAATTGTAATCACAAATATGGTAGACCTAAGGCCTAGCTGATAATAAAACGAGCTGTGCAGTATATGTGTTGATTTTAGAGTGGACAAGCACATGAAACGTCTTGTTTTCATAATTGAAGAAGTTGTTAACTTATAGTT
>PNEQ01123220.1:0-14551 GCA_003012365.1 Medauroidea extradentata | reverse complement strand
TACCCGATACTGGGTGCAGGTGGTTATCATGGAGTAATACAATCCATGCGGCACCCGAGGAGGCCTTTTAGCGCTGCCGCCACTGTATTGTATTTCGCCGCCCTGCCCGACAGCCACGGCGCCGAGGAGTGAGTGGGAAGGGGGTGTCCTAGCTCCGCCACCACAGTATCGTACTACACCGCCCAGCCAGACAGTCGCGACTCGCAACAATATAAAGTAACTTATTTGCACTATAAGTCACATGAGTGATTAATGTGAAGCAACCACGACTGTGAGATGGCCGAGTTCTGGCTTACGAAACTTAACATAGCAATTTATATAGGTCACCACACCTAGATACAACATCTCCCCTCCCCCCCCCCCCAATTACGCTAATACTAGAAAACAACTAAAGCTATTCCCTTTACAGTTGGGTTTGCATTTCACCTCTGCCGAGGAGTTATACTACCTAGAGAAGAAAGAACGAGCTTATCATTTCCACTATCTTTCACATACATACCAGTATGTCAACATCTTGTCTAGTCCTAAGGGCGAAACCACTTCTTTCTCATATTCACCTAATTCTGTTTTCTAGAAATGTTTTACACAAAAACACTCACTAGCATTCCCAAATTGCTTGCTAAAAGAATAACATTATCAACATTTACAGTAACAACATATTCATACCGTAAGCGGGGGTGACCTTGGATTTGAGAAGTGACTTTGAGACACTACAATTCGGAATATTTTTGGCATATATATGGTATTACTGAATAAAGAAATTTATCTGCGATACATTCTAATATAGTAATATCCGCGTGACAATTTACAAATATTTACTCACAATTGAAAAACACGGAAAATTTAAACAGCATTGTAGTGTCTTATTTTAAAGTCTCCCAATATGTTCAAAGTCAGTCCTGCTTACGTTATTACATTCCTTGTTGCAGAGGCGACTGCAAAATAAGCGAATATCTTGCATATTATCGCATAGTGCCTTGATTTGTAGTCCTCCTCCGTGTGTGCCTTTTCTACCACCTATACCCAATGACTATCAAACTTTAAATTTTCTATATGGTTTACAGATTGCATCACAGGTAGGATAAGAACAATGTTGTTCAAAATTACAATTTGTTTGATCATCTACTTCACAACAATCACCTGTAGAGGAAGCATAATATCACCATAGGTCTTATTACTTGATACTACTTTCTCACATTGTACCATTGTTTTTATCCGAACTATTTACATTTTTAACGTTAGTTTACAAGTAACACTTATCGTAATATGCCCTTCACACAAAACTATTAAATCTCAGGTACGATTGATAAAAACAACAATCATTAATTACCCAACAGTTGAACCCTCATAGTTGTGTGCAACTCTACAAATTTTTTTGACATTGATTTGATGTCTTATTCAGTTGTACGAATAGTTTCACTTAACGTTCTTCTCGCAAAGGAAATGTTCATTTACAAATCTTATCTTAACTATGTAACTCTTTGCCTTTTCATACTCTGACTTATCAGGGAGCACATTGTTATTTAGATCTTGTCCACTTGGGATAGATAATTTAAAAGTTCTGGACAATACGATAAGGTGGTATAATATGTGGCTGCAATACACTATTATGAACATGAATTATTGCATCTTTTAATAAATCATACGGTTTTAATAACCCACTAATATTTTATCGAAATAATCCGTGTGTTTGTTCGTTGATAACTTATCGTAATATAGATCCCAGGATTTCGCGGCCGCTGTCAGCATTATCTTGATTTCTGGGAGTGAGAGGAGTTGAAATTTTGTCTTGCGATATTACGGTAGTCGTTGCAGTTGCCATCATCAGGTATAGTCTATGACCAACCGACTAGTGTATTTTTTTTATCTTACGGGCTCCAAATCTGCCACGTCAGCCTGTACCATGTCTCAGTCTAATGGGTACCCGAACATTTGTTAATCGCTAATACGAAGAAATTGATGGGTATTGAGTATGTCTCACTGCTGGGCCTTACACACATACATTGTGGCTTCTCTAAGGAAGAAGTGGCGTGCATCGCAGCATAGTTGGATTTAATAGAGCCCATGGCTGCTGTTGAGGCCATGAACTCCCCCTCCCCCAAGAGAACAGGAGTCAGAATAAGGACACAGTTAAACCAGCATAATTAGTGTGGGGTGCTGGGAAATTCTATGCGACAGGCGTGGCAGGGGTAACAACATCCCTAGTATGCAATGACAGGTTTGAAATAGTAAGATATGAGTCGAAGTTCTGTTGCCGGAACACTAAGGAAGATGAATGGCGGGTGAAATGGAATATCACTGGCTGGCGGCCTTGATCAGTGAGAGGAGCCGTTGCGCTCCCAAGGATCTGAGCGCCCCAGGTGGCTGCGATGCAAATATAGCAAGTATGTTTGATCACGGGTGTTGCTGTGAATATTCTCCTTGCCTAATACCGAAGTCACGGCTCAGACAATATCCCCAGCAACAGAAGGATAGGCAGGCAAGCCTGCATATGATGTTAGCGTCTCAGCGTCCCGCAATCATTGCCAGGTACTGTGACCTTGCTCGATGACACGGCCACACTTCCTCATCCAAACTTCCCAAGGGCATTACGCTGGAAATTGTTCTACTTCTCAGGCTATTTATTAGACTTCAGCCGTGTGATGATAACGTATGCCAGTTGGTGTGTGCGAGATTTGGTATGCTGGACAATAAACAAGTGGCATTTCGTTCACTGAATTCCACATAGTCCAGTCGTGTAGAAAGAGGGATTAAGAAAATAAATGTAATTCTTTTGATGTGGTTGCCTTACTCTCGTTGTACGGGCCAACATCAGGTCACCATTTCAGTTGTTTTTGTTGTCTCAATGATACACGCTTTGTTTGTTTAAACTAACGTTTGTTCAAATACAGTTTGTTATATATATATATATATATATATATATATATATATATATATATATATATATATATATATATATACATACATATGAGCATGTAATTGACAGCTTGATAATTTAACCTCAAAACCATTGTATTGTAAAAAATGACTGTACGTGAATTTTGTGCGCTGATTTTTCTTTACGTACTGGAATCAATGTCAGTGAGTGAGTGAGAGATTTTGGTCAGCACTTTAGATCGGAGACTTTAGTGCTGTTGGGGGTGACACAATATATGGAGCAGCGCCGGAATGAATGGGCGGGAAAAAACAGGAGAACCCCGAGAAAACCCGCCCACCAGCAGTATCGTTCGGCACGATTCCCACGTGCGAAAATCCGGGGACCGATCCAGCCAGGAAACGAACCCGGATCGTCTTGGTCGGAGGCGAGAGGTCTGACCTCTCGGCCACGGCGGCACAACGATGTCAATATTTATTTACATATGAATATGGTGCGATAGCACCTTCGACATAAAACACACGTGTATATATATATATATATATATATATATATATATATATATATATATATATAAATTATATGTATATGTCTTAGTGTACATACATATTATATTTACGAGGTATGTATAGACTGTTCAGGAAAAAATGAGCACTGCATAAATTTTGATTCAAAGTCTGGGTAGCCGTACCATTTAAAAAAAGAAAATGCAATTATGTATTACAACTTGTTAAGAATTAAAACCAAATCAATTGTATATATTATTTTCAAGCACAAACAGGTGTTCGTAAAATTTAGAGGACCGTATTCAGAAACAATTTAGTTATGGTTTAAAACATGGTCATAGTATAAATCGCCATATTTAAACACTACTTCCGATTTTCCGTATTCAGGAAGCGAAATTAGAGGTGAATATTTTAGTATGCGTTTAACTAGACATGGTTTAAGTTAGTCAAGGTTGGTGACTTGTTTAAAGTGTGATTAACGTAAACATTTCCCACGTTTTGAACAATTATGGCGGCGTGTTAACGTTCACTTTGTCCCGACGTATATTTTCAGAACTGCAATTCGAAAAACGTGAAGTAAATTAACAGAAAATGACATTTTTAAAATTATATCGCAGCAGTTAATTGCATTTACAAAATACTGCTATTAATTATATTGCCTTATAAAAATTATTTCACAATAATGTGTGCATATTTAACGATGTTTACACGTTTCTACTTCAGTTTAACTGTATAATTAGATTGCCTTTCCTGTTACAAATTCGTCTCCGATACTGCATACTGTTTTTGACGCTAATGCTATCACATGCAATAATACTAACAATTTACACACAACATAACCAAAATATACAATAATAGCTTATTCATCAGACGATGGAAAAGTACACGACGCTTGAGAAATCGTCTTGGCAACCGGTAGTTTTACGAATGTTTCAAAACCTTTTACATGGCTTAAACTGTAACTAGGTAGTCACTATTAATCAAGGTTTAAAATTACAATAAATGTGCTTCTGAATACGATTTTTAGAAACTTTTAGTCAAGGTTTTGTCGGAGCGAAATAAAGTAAGGTAATGCGATCCATACGGGTTTTTGACAGCGAGGCTATTAGAGACGGCGACAAACAACTTGAAAAAATGACAGGAACTGGGACAGGAGTCAACAATGGTCTTTGTTAAGGATACGTCCCACACGATTCCGGGAAACCATTGGAAATCAAAGCCAGTGGCTTGAGCCGGGAATCGAACCCGAGGATTACTGGCTTCGAGACTAAAGCCCGCCCCACACGGTACAGTATTCCTTATAATATTGTATACTAGGAGTCGTACTTGCTCGGATAGCCTGCTACTAGCAGCCATGCGAGCTCAGGTACTGGATTTGCTTAATTGCCGGCGTCCGATTTTTGTTGCGAGCTGCACTACAATATTTAAGCAGCGGCCAATCAGAATTCATGAAAACAGCAACACTACAACTTTTGGCGCGCGCGAGAATTGATAAACATAAACATGGAGGGAAGAGGTTAATAAATGCTTATAGAGAAAAGATTTATTTGTATGCAGTGAAAAGTATTAATTACCACAGTAAAAATCTTCGTAATGAAGCTTCTGAAAGGATTAGTAGGGCAGTTCAGCATGTTCGACCTGGTACCGCTACGAAATATTGCCAGAACAAGCTATATAGTCTTCGAACTCAATTTATTGTTGAGAATGCAAAACGAAGAGCTTCTCTTAAAAGTGGCGCTGGAACAGATGATGTAAGTAAAAATACATTCTGCCATAAAACAAGAATTTTGGGAGCTGTAAATTTATTCAAATTATTTATCTTTCTGTTGTACTTTAGTGTTGCAGGTCTACACGCCAAGTCTCTGGTACTATGACTTGTTACTGTTCCTAGAGGAGCACGTAGTACCTAGGAAAAGCAAATCTTCCCAAGTAGCATGCACCAAAAGTGGGCAGTGTTCTGCTTCATTGGTGGAAGAAACTTTCGTCAACGATGGAATTGTTCAGAAAAGTGAAGAATTGATTTTCCCAATGGAGGTGGTAATATCCTCATCGCCCATGTATTCGCAAGAAGTCGCTTCTAACGCGAGTTTTTCATCAGGGTCATCTCTGTCTGGGAAACGTACCTGTTCTACGTTAGCCGAACCAGGCACCTCGTCAAGTGGGCCAAATGTGAGCAGTAAAAGAAAGAAAAGCCAAAGTGATGACCAATATATTGGGGCAGTTGCAACAATAGCGAAAGTGTTGTCTACCCCAGAACACCCAAAAGTTGAAAAAAAAAAAAAACAACCTTTGTGCCCAGTCGATTCATGCATGTTGTTCATTGTATCTCTTCTCAAAGAGTTTACTTCCGAACAATTGAAGTTGGAGGTTATGAGCACACTGGTGCAAACTGTCATAACAGCTAGGTCCCAAGATTTACAATAGTGTGCATGATTCAGTCCTTAGTTAAGTAATTCATATTATACACCTTTTTTTAGGCCATACTTGTAAATGAAATTATGTGTATGTATTAAAATAACAACTTCAAAAATATGTAATACATTTATTTACCTGAATATCATTATAATTATACAAAATCAATATAATACCATGACATGAATTAAAATGCATCTAATAATGTTGTGAGCATAACACAGAAAATATAGACATTTTTGCAAGACACACAGCCCCTCATTCGACATAGGTTTACAATTGTGATTGTCAATAATTTTAACACTTTTATTTGCCATAACATGAACTGTGTCACATTTTCAATAGTCACCTTGTTCTACACACCTGTTTTGCCAAGGAACTGCCCCAACAGAATAAAAGTACTCTGCAAACTCATCTCGTGTCTCTGCTGCTCGATTTGTAGATCTGTTTGAACGTTGGGTTGCAACAGACTGCAAGTTTGACTCTAGTCTCGCATCTAGCTTGTCTGTTTGCACACACCATTGTGCTTTTTGCTTCATTAGATAGTTGTGAAGCAAACAACAAGCATAGACAGTCAACTCTACCTTGTTAACAGACAATGAAACAGTTTGCAGTAGTATCCTAAACCTGTTGGCTAATATGCCAAAAGCATTTTCCACTATTCTACGCGCCCTACTTAGTCTGTAATTAAATATTTTTTCTTACCATCTAAAGAGTGTCCTGGGTAGGGCTTCATGATGTTTTCTTATAAAGGGAAAGCATCGTCTGCTGTGATGATGTAAGGCAAGGGGACATCTCCTCCAGGCAAAGGATGGAGCACTGGCAAGTTCAATCCACCAGACATCAAGTTTTGTGAAAGAGTGCTCTCCCGGAACACTGAGGCATCATGTAAACGCCCATTTTTGCCAATGTCAATGAACAGAAATTTATACTTAGCATCCACAAGAGCCAGTAAAACTATACTATCCTGCCCTTTATAATTCCGGTACATTGGTCCCTCATATCGTGGTGGTCTGAAATTAATGTTTTTACCGTCAAAGGCACCAATACATAGTGGAAACTGCCATAGCACATGGAATTCAGAAGCTACAGTTTTCCATTCTTGTGGAGTGCTTGGACAAACTATCACTTTCATGACATCAAGTACTGTCACAATAGCTTCCAGAGTTTCAATTACAATTTTTGAAAGTGTATTGGGAGCAATTCGAGTTGAGTACGACAAATCCTGGAATGTGCAACCAGTTGCGAGAAATCTCAGCGTCGCTGCAAGCATATACCTTGCAGGAATTGCTTGTCTCATAACTGTGTCTTGTTTTGCAATTTTTGGTGCAATAAGAGCTAGAAGTTCGTCCAAAACAGCTTCGCCCATTCGTGTGTCGTGAAAGAAGTTGGATCTTCAGGACTGCAACAAGTACACACAAATTAAATTGTAATTAATAGTTCCCCAAATCAAAATTCATTTAAACAAATTAAAGACCATAACCAAATAATTATTTACCCGAGTTCATCAATAAGCAATGTCAGTGTACCTCGTTTATTATCTCATCGCCGTAACCATCCCTTTGTCCACAAAGCCCTTTTTTTCTTTATTTTATTTTTTCTGCATCTAAAACAATTAGGAGTGTCACTGCGGCAACTTTTCGTGACTTCGTCAAACTCATTATTTTGATTTTGCTCTGAACATAAATATTTAGGTAGGTAGCCAGTATCGTGTGCAGCGAAAACTTGTATCGTACCTAGTACATCTGCTTGTAAAATGAACTTGTAAAGAATCCAGTACACGAACTTGTAAGGAAAATTGTACCGTGTGCACACAGCTTAACGTGATACCGTCATACCAACTTGTTTGCTCTCGCGACATAAAGACGTCAAGTAATTACCACCAGTATTTTTACTTGAAATGTCAACAGAAGAAGACAAATTTGCTATTTATTTGGGAAACTGCCAATCTCATCAGATCTAGCAAAGCTTCCCTGTCAGTAGTTACAAGAAAACGTCCTCACAATCTTTCAAAATAAATCAGGAAGACTTTAATATTTTTTCTGGGTGAAGTGGAAATGAAAATTATGCTACGAATGGTTGAAACAATGTGTATGATGAACTGGATGATTGAAAATACGATAAGCTTTTATTGTTGCAACTGGCTCAGATTGAATATTATTTTGGAGTACAATATTCATTTTTTCGTAATATTTGTATATTTATCGTATAATTTTATGCTATAATTTACGTTACATGTCTCATATACTGGGCACACAATCGCTCTACGGTTAGTAAATTATTGTTACTAAACTTTGTCACCAACTAACATTGATAAAAACTAACGCGTATTTCACTTAAAAAATATCATTAATTTGGTTAAGAATAAAGAAGAATACTATGTTTTTAAATGGCAGTATTAAAATGTACTGTTTTATGCTTAGCCCTCCAATTCAACAACATAACAAAGCTGATCCGCTGACGCATGCGGTTAATGTTAACCTAATAAAGAAACACAGTTGCAACTATCAGCAAAATATTACACATATCGAGTCGGGTGATGATCGTTTAAATGATGATAGTATGGGATAGTAACTATGTATTAGGCCAGTTATCATTGAAATTTGAGAAAATATGCTTGCAGCAGTAATACACCTTATGGTTCAGAACTGCCAGAGGAAAGAATATTTTTAATGTAATGCAATTTAAAACATACATTAACATTCTAGCTGAAGTTTTATGTATACTGATTAAAGTACAGTGTAATCGTTGTAAAGTTAACTTAATTGTGACTATAATCAGTGCTCCATCTCTTGTTCTGTCAAAGTGATACATTAATGCATGTGCCCACTTTACAGTTACCAATGCTAGTCCGTAGCATAGCGTCCTTCAGTAGGGCAGAAATACTGTCATCACCAGAGTCGCAAATGCACTCTTTTGGCAGAGTTTGGGCTGATTTTGTCTACACGACACGACGTGCCAGTTTCAAAAAGCAAGAATTAATTGGAAACTGTTCTTCTGTTGGCTTCTAAGAATAAGACGAGGATGACAGAAAACCATAATTAGTATTAGAAATATGTTGTAGGTGAAGCATGGGTGTGTGTATGTATATCCATGTAAATGCTGTGGCTTTTTATTTACAAGAACACTCACATGCAAGTGTGTGATGTGTGAGTGGGTGTGTTTTTTTTTTCAAAGACTAGAGAGGAATTTTACACATGAAATGTCGTTGTACATATATGTTTATCATTACGAAAGTTCTATTTAAAAGCCTTTGGTAACTTGTATACCTTATTAATTTTCTAGCGATAACTATTACAGACTTTTTATTTTCATAATGCTGAATTGTATTTCATGGTTTGTAATAAATTTCTTCAATATAACTATAATAAGTGTTGCTGATTTATTAACACAGACACAGACAATAGACATTAAAATTACGTACCTACTTAGTAGCCCTATTATATTTCAAAGCGCTTTACATTAAAAACCGTTACTGTTATAGAGGGGTGATTCTATTATTTACTTCAATACGGAAACGAATACTCGACCATTAAACAATCACTTGTCTTCTACATACTAGATCTGTATTATCAGTGGTATAAATTAAACATTTTCATGTGTCGGTGTGTGATAAGATAGACAGATTTACGCGGAGACAAATACTTCAAAAAGTCTTTACGTGGGGAAAATATTGGAGTGCTGTATAGTAATATACTACTCTTCAGTGTATCACTACTTTACGGGACGTTGCAAGACTCTAGGCTTCATACATAGAATGATGGTTTCCACTCTCCATGTTCTATTTACTGTGTTACTTGCAGTGTTTGTCAGTGGCGAGGAAGAGTTAGATTGGTGGCAAACAACTGTACTCTACCAAATCTACCCTAGATCCTTCAAGGATAGCGATGGAGATGGAGTTGGTGACCTAAAAGGTGAGATGTGTACGACATAAGAAAATATGAAATGTTTCTAATTAATTAATTCCTGTGTATTGAAATGTTCATCTCTTATCTAGTACATTAAGATATGTGTGACGTGACTCACTGTAGGTAAGTAATTGAACACTTAACATTCAAAAGGGGCTAGGTACCATTTTCGACACAAATGAGTTAGGTACATAGAAAGGTGCCAAAACATTATGTCGAAGACATACCTAAAGTGCTATCTCCTAGTGATATTCATGCGCGCCGTACACGAGCACAGTTATATGGTTGGAGTAACATCAACACATTCTAGTTCATTGAAAAAATATATATTGACGTTCATAAGTGTTTTATATTAATTACTGTCCCATTGCTCCTATTTACTACTTTCCTATTGTTAAAATATCTGAACTCATTTGCGTAATTCCTTGTTCATTTGTTTGCCGCAATATACTGTTTTCGTCATTATCTCGAAATTTACCTTATGGCACTTGGCGCCTTATGAATGTTATGTCATCAATTATGCACATAAAAGCAATATAACGTTAAATGTTTGGGTAATACCAATAAGTGAAGTGCAAAGGCAATAATGCGTTATTCAATTATGACTTTTAATGTAAGAAAGTGTTTGATAAATTTCATATTTAAGTTGCATGGACTGTAAGTAATTTAAAGTTGCATTACAATATGATTGGGAAATACTGTTATTTTTTTAAATGTTGGCTTTATTGGTTTAAGGAATATTTGTCACAAATAATACAATTTTCTCCCTATATTGCTAATTTACGGCCGTTGTACACTTTTGGACGTAGTGTGGGAGTTCATAAGTTGAAACCCACAGGCATGGTTTTTTATTTGTGTAATGTAAGGAAAACTGTATTGTATAGAAATACAGAATTGTAGAAGACGCTATTTTGACATTAATTTTAAATTTTCATACGTAATTTTAATAATAGAATCTAAATATGGAACAGGAAACGTATAGAAGCACCTTTATAATATTTCACTGCGAATAAATTAATACCTTTGAAAGGGTATTGTTACGAATAGGAACAGCGGTAAGTCTAATTAAATTTGGAACTCTGTCAGCTTCGTTTGTTTTGTGAAAATAAAACTGATTTAACACTACATGTAAACTTATAATAACGAATGATCAATCTATATCTATTCAAAAATACCATTAACATTACTAAAAAATATTAATAGTTAAGTGAAATGAAATAAAAATAAAAGTAATGAAAAACCAAAAGTCTTACGGTGTCATCATGCTATGCTGAAGAAAATAAGACATATATCACGTAAGTAATGTGATATAAGTATCATATCTCAACGCACCTTACACTGCGACAGTTCTCAAAAAATATGCTTTTCACCCGCTTAATTGTGGGAAATAATTTCAAGTACGGTAGTCATAATCCAGTTTTCAAATATACGTTTTTGAAATAAGTAGGAGTACTCGCAAATATTTGTGTAAGGAATATGTTAAGTGGTTTGCGATAATTTATGCACTATTGAAATAAATTTATGAAAACGAGAACTGTCAGTTGCTACGCACAATTTAACATTAACCAATAGGTTGCCTCATTTTTGTACTGTTGTCGGCGAGTCACTAAATAACATTTTACATATTGTGTATTTGAAGTACAACAATATTAAATTTATAGAAAAAACATTTATTTGTGTTTATTCGTTACTACTTTAAACATATTTTTTCCACCAATTTAAGTTTCTACCAGGTCTCCAATTATACTGCTTAAATGAAAGTAGAATATATTATGGCAATTTGTTTTTATTTTTTCATGTTCCTGCACGCTTCTTCGCGTAACAGTAAAAACTTCCACCTAAGTATCGCATGTCAAGATAAAGAACAGATTGCACTTTGAAGAGGAATAAACAACTAGTTGTTTTGTGCAACAGACAATAAAATTAATTTCTTCTGCCTGTAGGTGCAGCGAAATATTACTGCCCACGCAGTAGAATCCTGAAGATTACTAAATTTTACTTATAGAATCATTAAATTATTTACAAAAAATGAATGGATACCTAGTTAATCAACATTTATTTGGTACAGTATATTGTAGTTTAACATCCAGTGAAATATGTATGAAAAATGAAGCACGGCACAGTGTATATAATTTTATAAAGAGTGGGAATATACTGTAACCCTGAATTCTAGGGTTTACAATACTAAAAGAAAACTTAACAAATAATTAATCACAGGTGCGACGATAATGATAGGAGTGCAAAATCAACTACATATAAAAATGAAGTATTTAAGAATTAAGTTTTTTCCATTTATTTAAATGGGCGATATTCTCAATTTTTTTGTCATAAATTATGCCCTTATTTTAATTACAAGTTCCAATTTCACACGTGACTAGACAATAATCAGGTACACAGCTGCCACCAAGGCAAAGTAAACGTTTACAAACATTTACAACAGTTATATAAATATATTCCTAGTACCATTTGAAAAAAAAACCAAGTTCAACAAGTAAAAATAGAAAAATATATTTTAACTTCTCCAAGAGGTACATTTGACCCCAGTTTACCAAACAGATAATCTATACGAAAACAATATACTGTTACTAGCCCAAAAACGTTAAAACACACCCAACATGGGTATAATACAATCTGAAATACGAGGTTGCCCCCTGAAAGTTATACAAAACAAGCGAGCATACAAAATTTTACGGCACCGATATATTGAGACAACATTCTCATAATTTTAAGTAACCGCAATCATTAATTCCCATTATCAACATGGAACCTTCCTCGGGCATAGTAACAGTCAATAAGTATAATTCAATTACATAACTTAAGCAATCCTGCGTCTGGCACCAGTATTTATACCAGTCCTTGCCACCGCCCCTGGATATTTGACCAATGAGAAACATTTCGAAAGTTCTTGGAGAAGGTCGTCGAAATCGCAGCGCCAAGACTGACATGCGATGACACCAAGAAACACCACTGCAGTTGGCAGCCTGGAGAACGTCGCTCCCGTCAGATGACGTCAGGTAGCTCGCCAAATCCGCAAACAGGCGGGGATTCAAACTAGCCCCTGGCTTCGGCAATCTTCGGCAAGCTTCTGCACGGGTTCGGCTGATTACGCCAAGCCAATGAGCGCCTAACGCATCGACGTCATCACCAGCAAACAATTTGGCGAAGGCGTAGAGAACAGCAGTAAACGCGCCCCGCGTCATTTCGCTGCACGAGGTCTTGAGGCCAAGTCGACGGGAAACAGGGTCGCCCAGCTGGTATCGCCATCGTTCCTCGCCAGGAAACTTCGCCGTGTCTCAGCCATGCATGCAACAACAAGGTAGGAAATCCAATTACACAAATTCCCCCTCAAGCGATGTAATAGTAGGACACGGACTTAACAGTTCTCAAATGTAGAAAATATAGCAGACTGGAAAGCTGGTAGCATATGTAGGTCGAGTTAAATGAGACTCGTCTCAATACAAATGTATAATTTTATTGTAACTGGCCATTATGTGCCGTACAGTAAACAGAAACTGAAGAATTTTTTTAATATACTAGCAGTATTTTCAATTTATAAATTACTTGTTAGTAAGATCAGGCAGAATAAGATATTCATACCAACACATGTCCGGATCTATAGACAGCAAAAATTATATACAATTATTTTAGAAGAGCTCCAAACTATATTGTAAAAATAGGACGAGTGAAAATTAATGAATGGGTTTTGGAAAAGAGGATAGGAAGGAAATATGATAAGGGAGGATAAAAATAAATTTACCATTGTCGTTTGTTACGGGCATTTAGGAATTCGGCCGTATAAATGTGTGATATATTGACAGACAAATTGACGTATGTATTTTGGGGTAAAATATTTAACACTGCGTTTCTGAAGAACAGAGGCTCTCTCGCTGGTTGAGAGAAGCGACGTCTTGGTGACGCCAGGAATGGGTTTTCGAGAGCCATCCATCAGCTCGTGACATAAGGATCGGGGGACAAGACCGACACTCTGGACTGTGAAAAATGCCCGAGCAGAACTTATTGTCTGGTGTGAGAAGGAAGCGAGCCCTGGACCCTACATGACGTAACTGACTCTCTGCTCAACCCCACCTCCTATCCCCCTGCTTTTACAGACACAAAACAATCAGGGCTCCACTAAGGGGAATGAAATGGACAATCAGGGGCCGAGCTGGCCATACAATGTAAAATATTTATTAACATAAGGGGTTTTAATTTAAATATTATGAGAAGTACATGTAAACTGGGTGCTGTAGATAATTATGTAATATTAAGGAAACGGAAAGAAATAATGAAATAAATGTCGGTGCAATCGTGAGCCGGAAAGGCGATGCTAGGGGCGTGCGGGATAAAGAGCTCACCGATTGGTTGGCGAGTTTAGACGCGTGGAGGTGCGAGTCGCCAGCAGATACGGGCTTTTAAACATTGACTCTGTCTTGAGAGCTCGATGTGGGCAGATGCGGGACGACGTTGGGGAGTTTATTCTTAGCCGAGGACATTTCTTTTGTGTATTAGGAGGGACTCCGTCGTTGGAGCCCGACGTGGGCAGACGCGGTAGCTTAAGGCTGTTCCAGTGATATCGAAGATCGCCATGTTAATAATCTTAATTTGAATGGTCAGATGTGCTTCGTATGCCTTCCATGAACACGCCGAGAAGGCGTGGACTTCCTATATAAGTCACCGCGCTTCACAATTTCTCACACTCGCCTTTGGGCGCGCTCAGGGAGAGGGCTATCGTCGCTCCTCTCCTGCGAGCGACGACAGCGCTCCGCGTACTGGAACAGCGGTGGTGGTCAACCTTGGTACTACGTAGTCCCGGCAGCTGCGTTGCCTGGAGGGAGGAGGAGGGGTGGTAT